>VDFB02391575.1:0-88469 GCA_007258455.2 Sequoia sempervirens
TCGAACATGCATACATATATACATATAAACATCAAAACACACCGTGAAGAGGAAATCGTGGAATCACAGGGCACTCGTGTGCGAGTGATGTGATCCCGTCCCCTTCACCAATACAATATCTCTAACTGACGCCTCTAATCATTAATTGCAAAATCAAAACATAAAGCATCAATGATTCACATATAAGATAATTTAATCCACAACATGAAATAATAACATCATCTGATAAAAGTACCATCACATCAAAACATAATGTTTACATCGCTTAATAATTAGTGATCAAAAGTAACCATGTTTATAACCAACGTGCTAACAAGGAAAAAATATACATAATGAACACTATTCGATCAAAAGAACAAAATGGAGGGGTGTTACATCCTCCCCCCTAGGGTCAGGCTTACTCCTGGAAGCCTGCGAACAAATAGGGATAAAGTTCCCTCATCCTAGCTGGATCCTCCCAAGTGGATGATGAGTCATCCCTAGGATCCCACTGGATCCTAACCTGATCAATATCTCGCCCTCGAAGAGCGAGCGTTCTGCGCTCGACCACGGCCACGGGCTCCAAAGCCAGCTGCCCGTCCTCTACCTACAAAGCATTCCAATCAAGGACATGAGAAATGTCTGGATGGTACGGCCGAAGAACTGATACATGAAATACGTCGTGAACACACGAGAGACTAGGCGGTAAAGCAAGATGGTAAGCAACAGGACCAATCTTCTCGAGAATCTCGAAGGGTCCAACAAAGCGAGGCGCCAACTTAGAGCCCTTTCCATAATGGATTGGACTCTTTCATGGACGCACACCCAAGAAGACTCTATCGCCTACAGAGAACTGATGATCCACTCTATGCGCATCCGCATACTTCTTCTGCCTATCCTGAGCTGCCACCAAGTGCTCTCTAATCTTATCCACCTGTTGCTCCATATCATGCAACATATCAGGGCCCAAAGTTACTCTGTCCTCTAGCCGATTCCAACTCAAGGGAGTGCGACATGGTCGCCCATACAATGCCTGGAATGGAACCATACCGATAGAACTCTGAAAGCCATTATTATAGGCAAACTCTACCAAATAGAGATAGTCTTCCCATCGCATCTGTTGGTCCATCACATACATACGCAACATGTCTTCGAGGATCTGATTGAGCCTCTCAGTCTATCCATCTGTCTCTGGGTTGTAAGCTGAACTGAAGTTCAACTATGTTCCCATCGCATGCTGTAATGATGTCCATAGAGCTGAGGTGAACACTGGATCCCTGTCAGAGATAATCCAATGTGGAATACCATGCAACCTCACTATATCCTCCATGAACACTCTAGCTATGGATGATGTGGTATAGGAAGAACGCATAGGTGAGAAGTGTGCTACCTTCGTCAACCTATCCACTGTCTCCATAATTGCATCATGCCGTCTCGAAGAGTTGGGTGAACCAACAATGAAATCCAATGAGATTATATCCCATTTCCATTCTGGCACTAAATGTGACTGCAAAAGCCCTGTTGGATGCTGGTGTTCGACCTTTACCCGCTGACACTCAAGACATCTCGACACAAAATTTGCAATATCTCGCTTCATCCCTGGCCAAAAATATAACTGACGCAAATCTACATACATCTTCTTCACCCCTGGATGGGCTGAATAAGGTGCACGATGTGCTTCAGTCATAACCAAAGCATGAAGCTCACATAATGGGGGAACGTATATGCATCCCGTGTGTCTCAATATCTCGTCAGTATCTAGAGAGTATCCTGAATATCTGCCCTCAAGGGGTCTTCCTGCCGCTATTACCGATCTAACATCTTGATACCAACTGTCGGCTGGGAGGGTAGAAAGAATCTGACTCCACAAATCAACAATAAGAGTCAACTCAGATATCTCATGCCTTCGCCTACTAAGGGCATCTACAACCACATTCTCCTTCCCTTGGATATACTTCACCTCGAAGTCATATTCACAAAGAAACTCCATCCATCGCCTTTGCCTAGCATTAAGGTTAGGCTGCGTGAAGATATACTGAAGGCTCCTATGATCACTATGCAGCTCAAACCTATGCCCAAGAAGAAAGTGCCTCCATCTCATCAATGCATGAACCATTGCTGCCAACTCAAGATCGTGGGTGGGATAATTTAGCTCATGATCCTTGAGCTTCCGTGATTCATATGCAATGACACGACCTTCCTGCATCAATACTGCACCTAATCCCTCCAAGGACGCATCTGTACAAACTACAAAGTCCCCAATAGGATCTGGTATCGCAAGTATAGGTGCGCTGGTCAACTTCCCTTTAAGACACTGAAAGGCGGTCTCACACTTCTCAGACCACTCAAACCTCTTTCCTTTCCTCTGAAGGGAGGTGATAGGATGCCCTACCCTCGAAAAGTCTTGCACAAAGTTCCTGTAATAACCCGCTAGCCCCATGAAGCTACGTATCTCGGCCACATTCGTGGGCGCAGGCCAATCTAAGATCGCTTGGATCTTTGCAGGATCCACTGAAATACCCTCTCCAGAGATCACATGACCAAGGTATTGAACCTCAGTCCTAAAGAATTCACACTTCGACAAGTTAGCATACAACTAATTATCTCGCAAACACTGCAATACCTGTCGCAAGTGCTCCTCATGTTCCTCCATTGTTCTAAAATATATCAAAATATCATCTAGGAACACAAGAACAAACCTGTCTAGGTATGTGCGAAATACCCCATTCATAAGACTCATGAACACTGAGGGTGCATTCGTCAAACCAAATGGCACAACCGTGAACTCATAGTGACCATACCGCGTTCGGAACGCGGTCTTATGAATATCTGACTCAAAAATTTGAAGCTGATGATATCCTGACTTGAGATCAATCTTCGAAAAGATGGTAGCACCCTTGATCTGATCGAATAGATCGTCAATCCTAGGAAGAGGATACCGATTTCTGATGGTCACTTTGTTCAACTGTCGGTAATCAATGCATAACCGAAGTGAACCGTCCTTCTTCACGAAGATGACAGGTGCTCCCCATGGAGAAACACTAGGGTGAATAAAACCCTTCTCTAGCAATTCCTCAAGCTGCAACCGAAGCTCTTTCAGCTCCTGGGTAGTCATACGATAGGGAGCTCATGAAATGGGCTCTGATCCAGGTACCAAGTCTATCTTGAAGTCAATGTCCCTCTGAGGAGGCATCCCTGGAATCTCGTCTAGAAAGACATCGAAAACTCCTGAAGGATGGGGTGACTATCAAGAGAAACCTTCTCTTCTCCACCTCCTAGATCCAAATCATCCACTGTAATAGCGAACAATTGGCAACCCTGCCGCATACACCTTCTCAACTGCATAGCTGAGATGATCCTCAAGGAGATCGGCCTCTGAACCCCCACTACCTCTATCTCTCTACCAGATGTCCCAATGCATCTAATCGACTTACGTCGACAATCAATGACTGCACTATGAGCCTCTAGCCAATCCATTCCTATGACAATGTCATAAGAACCCAATGGAATAACACGAAGGTCCAAGGTAGTCTGGAGATGTCCAACCTCTAACCTACACTCCGGCACAAGGGAAAGGGATGCAACTTTTGCACCCGAAGCTAACTCCACCTGCCACCTATCGACTTGCTTTACCGCATCCAGTCTACATCGCGCCACGACCGATGGAGAAACAAAGGAATCAGATGCTCCAGAATCAAATAGAATAGAAACAGGGTTACCCCCCAACATACCATAGGCCTCAACAACTGTACCCTGGTGCTCTGCCTGGCGGTTGTCAACCGCTGCGAATACTCGATGCCCACGGCCTGCATCACCTACAGTCGGCTCTGACACCGCTGGTCCCTGAGAATAACCCGATGTGCCCTTATTAGGACACATCCTCGCTATGTGACCCTGTTGGCCACACGCGAAACATCCCGTGCCTCTGCCGAAGCCCCTGCCTGCAGGGGGTGCGCTAGACTGCTACGCACTACCTCTGAAAGAAGAATGAGAACTCTGCGCTGGCTGCTCAGAGTTGAAGCATCTCATGCGCCTCCAATTCCTGTCCCCCTGCCTCTGCTGGAAACCCTTCTATTTCCCCTGGGAACCCTGCTGCTGCTGACCACCCTGAGACGGACCCTGCTGAACTCTAGAAGGTGCACCTCCCTGAGGCTGACCCCCTCGAGCACTAGTCCCAGCTGCTGAACCACTGCCCACCTGCACTCCTACATGACCACCTAAGGCCATCGCCAGGTTCTCCTCAATGAGCCTGGCCTTATCGACCGCCACCTCCATGGTCCTGGGTTCGAAAACCCGCACTCCACCACTGATACGGGCATTTAAGCCCCTGAGAAAATGCTGTACCAACATGCCCTCATCATCGCCTATGCTTGCATACTGTTTGAGCTCATAGAAATGACGCTCATACATCTCTACTGACATAGTCATCTGTCGAAGGGTGTGGAACTCATCCCCTCGACGCTGCCTCCAATGCTCGGAAAGGAATCTAGCCCGAAACTGCTCTAGGAACAACTCCCAAGAAACTGTACCAATGTCCAGATGGAGCTTCTGCTCCTCTAATCTCCACCAAGTGGAGGAAAATCCCCTCAGGTGCATGATAGCGCACCTAGCTCGAGTGTTGCTCCCATATGGGTGCATAGCAAAGCACCTAGTCAAGTCAATGAGCCATGTCTCTGCCTCCAAACCACTGCCTGATCCATCAAAAGTAGGTGGTCGTGCTCTAAGCAAATCCCTTATATGGGCTGCTACCTCTGAATCAGAGTGAATTGGTACCTCTCTCTCTCTAACCACCACTGGCTCTACCTCCTGCCTAGGCCCAAGGCGGGCAAGGGTCTCCTCTAACAACTGACGCAACTGAGCGTCTTCGATCCTGGGTGGATCCAGATTCTGATTGCCGTCCCCCTGAATATTCTGAGAAGCCTGTTGCTCCTCATGGTCAGAAACAAGTGGAACATGTGGAGGTGGGTCTTGTTGTTCCTCAATGCGATCGCCTAAACGGCCAGGTCTACGACCCCCTCCTCTTCCACGCCTGGGAGGCATTATCCTATCCAAACACAAAAATATTAAACACAACACACAAATAAAATCCGCACACCTAAAAGCTTAATGAGCTCATCATAATCCCAGAGTACCCAGTGTTTAAACCTGGCTCTGATACCATGTGTAATGCCCCGCCACGCAACCCTAGGGGAAGTTGCAAACTACAACCAATTTCACTACAATTTTTTTTTTTTTAAACATTTACAATTACATGTATGATAACAACACAATGCCAACAATCCCCTAAGGTTGCGAGACAAAGATTAAATAATTCACAGTTTAAAACAACATGCATGAAATGAAACGTAACAACATTCACGTAAACTAATTAAAGCACATACATACCATACATGAGATTTCCATTTAGACCATGAGATCCTTCATGGTTCCAAGACAAAAGTTATAAAATTACATTTACATCTCTCATTCTCGGAATGAGGTAAATCAATGACATAATTGTTTATTACAATTTCCACCTCGATAAAATGAGGGGTAAATAAAATACAAAGGCACTAGCATAAATGAAACCAAGGTAGCAACTGGAATCCCACGAGCTCTCCAACACGAAAGTCTCACCCACAAAAGATAATGCCAACACAACAGAGTATGGTGCACGTTCCACCCAACCATGTGATACCCGAAGGCTCACCCCCCGTGCTAGGAGATAGTAGCAAGGGTTTCAGGGCATAACCAACAACCTCTATACATAGACAACATGACTCAACCGGGAAAGGATACGAACATGACATCACATGACATAAAGGTAACAATGCTTCCAGATTCTAAATACATGAACACATCACGAATACCAACATAATGCTATCTTAAGAGAAGTGTCATCACAATGCCGCATGGGATATCCTAGCAAGTCTTCCTAGGTCCCGGCCCCCATCTCGGGATATCCTGGTAACCTCTAACGACTCCTGGCCCCACATGCTAACCAAAGCGGAATCAGTTATCTTTCGAAGGGACAAGATAACGATCTTGCCATTCCAGGCCTTCTCGTCTCATTCCAAGTCTATACAAGCACTTGCGTCCATGAGCGAGGAAAAATTAATCTTTTTAGATGATAGTACCACCTATACTAATTAATTGGTTTAAGTTTTCACTGAATTAACCCACTTACATTGAGATCTCCTAGCACCACTTTGTGTGCCGGCCCTCAATGCAAGCCACTTCTCTAAGACAACACGTGGAACTATGCCACCACCAAAGGTACTCAAGTACAATCTCGGGATGATGAATCCCTAACCACGACATGAAGTCAACCTATCCCATCCAAGATGACTGGGTTTAACTGGACACATTGCGTGCACTACCCAAGGTAAACTAGGGTTGACCAACATAACAACCACCCAAACACATAAAAGAAAGATCTATCTGGAAGACTTACATAACACTGACTAGATTGTCCCACACCAAGAAGAAGCATCATAAGCAATATAAAGTAAACTACTTTAGGATTTCGTAAATCCAATCATTCATCACATTAGTGCATTTAAACAATTTAAAACAACTATGTTCTTGCACAATCACGTAAGGGTTGGAAAGTTCGTTTGATTCTTGTTGACACAATACATATGGCAAATTAAATCAATAATTCTTCGTTAAGCCGCAATTTCCTATATCCAGTTTCCATCTAATCCTTTTTACAAATATCTCATATCTAAGTTAATTACTTCTCCACTTTTAAGAAAATAAATTACCTTTCAAATATACACACACTTATCAATTATATATATATATCTTATAAAATATATATATAATTATATATATATATCTTTAAAAAAAAAATATAATTAAACATTTAATTTCAACTAAAAACTACTTCACCCTTTAATATAATAAAACAAACTATACACACACACACACACACACATATATATATATACTATATTCTAAACTCATAAAATAAAACATTTAAACCATTAGCAGAAATATTATGATATATATATAATAGCATATATTATAATATATATAATATATCATATATTATAATATATATATATATAATTATAACATATATTATAATATATATATTATAAAATATATATAATATAACATATATTTATATTATTATATATTATAATATATATAAAAGATAAAATAAATAAAATAAAATAAAGTTGTTTTTGTAGGTTACTTAGCTGGAAGGCCGCAGTAGGCGGGGTCTCCTGCTGCTTCGGTAGCCATTTTCATGTGGCCGGGGAATTGACTGAAGGGTGCCACTGCCTTCAGCCGGTCACCCTCCCTCCATGGGAGCGGCGGACAGTGGGGCCGCCGGCCGGGTTTCATACCCAATAAAAAACAACGCCGACCGAAGGTTAAAAAAAAATGGGGGTTTTACACAGACCCAGAAAAAAACACAAAATTTCAATTACTAGATTAAAACTAAATAAAACCCAGGATATAATATATGGTATATATGCATATATATGTATATATATATATTAATATACATATATATGCATATATAAATATATATACACACACAGTCATAGAAAATGACTATAAAATTATTTTTTTTCAATACCCAGATTGGGCAAAGAAACCATTTTGAATAACAAAAGACTTCCCAATGAAATTTCAAAACTTTAACACAATAATTTCTAAATTTTACCCAAATGAAATAGAAATTTCCCAACAAAACAAGTTTTCAACAAAATCCATTTGAAATTTCCAATTTGTTTCAAATTTCTCAATGATGGTTTGAAGATAATTTCTGGTTCATATTGTTTTCTAAATTTTTTTGCAAAACTCTTCATTTTCAAGTTTGAATGGTGATTCTATGTTGGGTTTTGAAAGGCAATGTTTGATTTTTTTTCCAAAATTGATTTGAGCCACTTCAACAAAAATGGTTAAAATGAAATTGCATGAAGAAGGAAAAAAAGAAAAGAAATGGAACCTTTTGTTTTCTCCAAGATTTTGTAGAGTCCTTCAATGGAGGTTGTGTTCCTTCAAATCTTCTCCTCCTCCAAGCTTTTCCAATCCTTCTTCAACAATTTTCTCCAAAATTTTTTCAAATCTCCTCTTGCTCTCTAAAATTACCAAATTCTCAAAAAAAGATAATTCAAAAAAAGAATGCATTTTCCTTATGGCCTCCCCAAAAAAATGTCAAACCCCTAATTTAGCCACCCACCAAAAGTTATTGCAAATTAGATATTTTTGGGTATTTCATTTTTTTGAAATTAATAAAACTTCATTTTCCTTTTCAAATGCATAATACTCATTTAAATTCAAATTCCATTTACCCCACAATGAGAACTAAATTCACTTTATTTCACAAAATTGAATCCACTATTACATTTAAAACAAATCATTTTTAAATTTTATTTTCCTACATGAGGAAAGCAATACAACTTCTAATGTATATTTTTTTTGTCTCATTATTTAATAATTATGACACAATTGGACTAATTTAATTAATCCTTAATAAATCTAATTCACGGTTAGATTATTCATCAATTGCATTAAATCAACTAATAAATCAATGAGCACTCTATTATGAATTTTGGCAATAAAATTAAATAAAGCAACACCATTTCACTAGGAAATTTAAATCATGCAAGCAAGGAGAGACAAGGTGACACAACAAATAGCTTATCCCAACTGACAACCCGACGACCCACTATGGCTAGGGTGATGTCACGACACAGAAACCCAAGCTACTATCTCCCAATCATTTTCGTTGAACAAGGGACATGCTCAGACCTGCGAAATCAGGTGGAGTCAATGTCATGTACCTGCATCCTGCACACAACACGAGTGTCGAACATGCATACATATATATATATATATATATAAACATCAAAACACACTGTGAAGAGGAAATTGCGGAATCACAGGGCACTCGCATGTGAGTGATGTGATTGAAAGAATTGCAACAAGGGACCTCAAGGAACAATTGAGAATTGAAAGAGAACAAAAATGACAAACAAATGAGGTTCAAAGAGAACAGCAAAAGAAGGAGAAGGAATAGAAAAAGGAGCAATAAAGGATTGAACAGGAAGCTACAAAAAAAGAAAAACAAATGGAGAACGCTAGAAAAGAGGTAGCAAGGGAAAGGCATCTCAGCAACCCTTTAAATCCCTTGCCTATCCATCATACAATATTCATTGACTTTATGTCTATTTATTGCCCCAAATATTTTTCACCCTCACCTACCCCAAGTATTAGCCAACTATTTGCAAGTTGCAGTCCTACTCATTTGGAGGCCACAAACATGGGTGAATAGTTGGCTATGCAAGATGTAGATATCAACAACACATTAGTAGATAGCTTCCCATCATCAGATTTGTCTTTTTTAATTTTCTTTACTTAATTGGAATGTTAGAGTGCAAACAGTTTTGTTGTGATTGTTTTGAAGGTTTCTAACTGTATACACTTGAAAATGGTCATCACATTCAATTAATTAAATACAACCTATTTGATTAATACTTCAACTACATATAAATAAGGTCTTACTTTATTTATATTGTTCACTTTCCTTTTAATTCTCCTAATTCACATTATTCTAAATTAAATAAACTAAAAACCCTAAATGTGTTTATTTAATTAATATTCCCTAATCCCTCGTTAAGAATTAGAGCACATTTCTACAAAAAATTTATGTGCCACCTCATAAAGGTCACATGAAAATAAATAAGCCTAATTATTAATTAGAATTATCCTCACACACTTCCACCAATAAGAAAAAGCACATGGCTTTATTCCCCCACACTTCCAACAAATTTGGAGTACATGGGTCTTTGTTTCACACACTTGGAATCTCATACATTTGGCATGCTTCCAATTGGTCAAGGGGATTCTCTTCACACACATAGCATGTTGTCCTTGGTCAAGGGGACATTTCTTCTAAATTAAATAAACAAAAAACCTTAAACGTGTTTATTTAATTAATCTTCCCTAATCCTAATTAATAATTAGAGCGCATTTCTACAAATTTTTTATGTGCCACCTCATAAACGTCACATGAAAATAAATAAGCATAATTATTAATTAGAATTATCCTCACACACTTCCACCAATAAGAAAAAGCACATGGCTTTATTCCCCCACACTTCCAACAAATTTGGAGCACATGGGTCTTTGTTTCACACACTTGGAATCTCATACATTTGGCATGCTTCCAATTGGTCAAGGGGATTCTCTTCACACATATAGCATGTTGTCCTTGGTCAAGGGGACATTTCTTCTAAATTAAATAAACAAAAAACCCTAAACATGTTTATTTAATTAATCTTCCCTAATCTTGATTAAGAATTAGAGCACATTTCTACAACTTTTTTATGTGCCACCTCATAAAGGTCACATGAAAATAAATAAGCCTAATTATTAATTAGAATTATCCTCACACACTTCCACCAATAACAAAAAGCACATGGCTTTATTCCCCCACACTTCCAACAAATTTGGAGCACATGGGTCTTTGTTTCACACACTTGGAATCTCATACATTTGGCATGCTTCCAATTGGTCAAGGGGATTCTCTTCACACACATGGCATGTTGTCCTTGGTCAAGGGGACAACATCCTGATTCCTTCATCTCCACCATCTATCTTGTCTCCTTTGAATCTGAACCGTTGATAGGTGCCACCTCACAAAATGCTTGCAAAACTCTATAAATACACCCCTCATCCTTTGCATTATCATCCACCTTTTGAGTAATGTTATCATGCTATTTTGAAATACAAATTGGAATAGTGTTATAATGCCATTTTCCATCCACACTCTGAGTATTGTTACCATGCAGGTTTTTCATAGGAGCTTGGAGCTTTCATGGAGTCTTATACTTAGCTTGCATATCATATGTTACTTTGGATTCTCATCTTAGATTAATTAGTTGCTTCATAGTTACATTTTATCATCTCCATTGCATCATAGTTACATTTTAGGTTAGTTTGTTTTATGTTTGCATTTGAGCATATGCATAATCATAGATAGCTCATTATAGTTGCATATCATCTCACTCATCTCCACTTGTTCATCCATCACCAACATCATCCTTTGTTTATCATTGCATTCATCATCAATTCCATCATCTTGTTTCATTTAAGAGCATACCATTAATCCTTCCACCACACGTTTGCACATAGAAATCATCTTAGCTTACATATTAAGCATAAAATCTCGTTTTCTAGGTAGTCATTTTAACAACCTTTGTGCTCATAGAAATCTAAGGCCCAAACGGTTTAATAAATCCCGAGAATTAGAGAATAATGATACATATTTGAAAAGTTTGATTGTATTACGAAATAAATTAGTTTTACTTGCTTCAAACTTTGAATGTAAACTGTTTAATTAAGGTTTGTGTTGACATTAAAATAACTAACTCACTCTACACATTTCGACACACACACACTAACCGATATAATTTTGTAACTGATGTTTCTAACTAATTGTTAGGTTGCAAAAAAATTTATTGTGATTGTTTTGAAGGTTTTTAACTGATGTTTCTAATTGATTGTTAGATTGTGAATAGTTTTGTTGTGATTGTTTTGAAGGTTTCTAACTTCAAACAACAATATGATATAAATTGAAACAACATATTCATACATGTAAGATTCATTGTAATTGAAGAAGAAACAAACCATACATCTAATTAAGTTGAATGCAAATGAAGAAGGCTATAGGAAACATACACATCTATCTATCTCTGCAATATATATATATATAAACAACAGTATGATATAAATATTTAGAACCCTTTTTTCTGAAACAACATTATGATAAAAAATGGAAAAACATTATCATACATATGTACACACATACACATATATAATCAGTTAAGGTGTTATATGTAACTTGAAGCAACATTATGATACTTTTTATATAACTTCAAACAATAGTATGATATAAATTGAAACAACATATTCATACATGTATGAGTCACTATAATCGAAGAACAAACAAACCATACATCTAATTCAGTTGAATGTAAATGAACATGGCCATGTGTGTAATGAAACAAGCAATGCATGTTATACTATCATATCCCCAATTAACTCTTACAACCCTTAGGTGATCATGTTAACTGATTATATATGTATGCATTTACATACAAATATATATACACATACATATATACATATAAGTACATACATGCACATATATAATTAGTTAAGGTTTTATATGTAACTTGAAGCAACATTATGATATTTCTATATAACTTCAAATAACTGATATTCATACATGTAAGAGTCACTGTGATTGAAGAACAAACAAACCATACATCTAATTCAGTTGAATGTAAATGAACAAGGCTATGTGTATAATGAAACAAGCAATGCATGTTATACTATCATATCCCTAATTCTAACTCTTACAACCCTTATGTGGTCATGTCAACTAATTATATATATGTATGTATATATGTACATACAAATATATATACATCCATACATATGTGTATATGTACATACATATACATGTGCATGCATACACATATATAATCAATTAAGGTGTTATATATAACTTGAAGTAGCATTATGTACCTATCATGTCATATTAATATAAATATTTGTGAAAAAAATTGGGTCTTATATTGTTATATTAAGTGGGCCCTAACTATATGCTCCCATCCCTAGTTATGCATAATGAGCAATGCATGATATACCATTATATCCCCAATTCTAACTCTTATAACCCTTAGGTGATCATGTTAACTGATTACTATATATATAATTAGTTAGGGGTTATATATAACTTCAAACAACAAAATGATATAAATATTTATAACCCTTTTTGATACATCATTATGATATCTATATATAACTTCAAACAAAATTATGATATAAATTGAAACAACATTATCATAATTATAAAAGTAACAGTAATTGAAGAACAACTAAATCATACATCTAATTCATTTGAATGTAAGTGAGCAAGGCTATATGAAATAACAATTTATATATCTCTGTCATATATATGTATGTATGTATGTATGTATGTATGTATGTATGCAATTTCCATATTTATATTGACAGTATTGGAGGTTATCATATACTCAACTGTTGAGGGTTTCATGCACCTATCTTTTGGTGTCCTATGTGTATGTGTGTATGCAAATGGCATATCTATAAATACACATTCTTAAAGGAGCTGTAAACCAAGGATGATAGGTGGAATGATATGTATGCATGCAAATGTTATTGAAGAAAATCAAGATATGTATGTATAATAAGCATACATTGAATAGTGTATACAATTGGAATGTTACAACACCTTTGAGATATACATAATTTGGAAGCTACAACATATGCATACAAACATATCTATGTATGCATGCATACATTTACACATATGCATCTATCCTAGATGGCTTACATACATACACACATATGTATGAATGTGTGCATAAATATGTATGTATGTATGAAATACACACATACATACATATGTGTGTATGTATGTATGCCATTCAAGTATGTTGTTATGTATATGTATGTATGTCATGCATACATACACACCTATACATATTAAATATTAATATAATATATAAATTTAGAAGCACTCAAATTATTACCAATTTAGAATTAAAATCCTACAAATGTATATAAATTGATAACAAAATTTTGTTCATACCAACAGAGGTGAATGTAGTGTTGAAAGGGCAGAGAGGATGATGGGGGAATGAGTAATGTTGTGCAAGGGGTTCACGATAGCGGAGGACATAGTCAACCAAACCATAGGTGCATGAAACTCTTAAGAGTCCACCATATGAAATCCATAAATGGTATGTATATATACACATAGTCAACCAAACGATAGGTGCATGATACCCTTAACAAGGTGAGTTGTGTATATTGTTTATAGAGATTGCAGTAGCAATTATTTATTATTTGATTGATTGTGTGTGTGTGTATATATATATATACACACAATTGACCATAATATAGCTACAAGAAACCCTTAACAATTGAGCTTATCATAACCTCAAATATTGTCAATATATTTATCAAAATTATAGAGATAGACAATTGAAATGTCAAATATGTATCGATTGTTTAATGATATTACAATAGCAAAGCTATATCACCTGACCGATTATGTGTATATATACAGACACACACACATATATATGTATATATACACATTCGTCCATAATATAGCTGCAAGAAACCCTTAAGAGTCAAGCATATCATAACCTCAAATACTGTCAATATATTTATCAAAATTACAGAGGTAAACAATCAAAATTTCACAAATATGTACAATGTTTTAAGTGATACTGTAGTTATATTAACCATTTCTTTTGGATGAATGTGTGTATATATATGAACATACACATAGTTAATCACAAGATAGTTGCAAAAAAAACATGCAACAAAATTCAAGAAAAACACATGCAATGGATAGATATTTCCCTTGTGAGGTTGGAAGATAACCTCACCTATGATGGCAGAAGTTCACTATTTTCCTTTTGGAAATGGAAGTGTTGATAAACAAAGTAGCAACGAAAATGCATCACCATGAGTCACCCTCAACCTCACCATTGTCGGTTGTGAAGTGCACCACCACTGGTCCTTCAATGGACAACATTATGTGCAGATGCCAAGCATGAATGGTGTTGCAGAGAAGTGAAAACAAACCCTAGCAAATGAAAAGCATTCCGAAGTGATTTCCAAAAGGCCAACGACGAAGGGGAGAGGGGTAGTTAATGTAAATTAAGTTCACAGGGATTGGCGCGGCAAGAAACAGGAAAATAGGTACCACATTCCCACCATCGATCCATGCCACTTTTCATGTCAGAAAATGTGTTTTTTGGAAACCGACAAGAAAATCTTTAAGAGCATGCAATTCTTTTCCCATAATTTTTTTTTTGGGTTACTAGGTGGACTCTCTCAGATGTGGAAAAAAATTTGGCCGATGCAGAATCTACTAAGATGGACCCCTCGCACAACATAGCCCTCACCACCATTGGGCCCTCTCCCTTAATGATGAGCTCCCTAAGCTTTTCAACTATCTTAAATGCATCCATATAATAAAAAATGTCAATAGATATCGATTTGAAGATTTTTTATTTATTTAAAAGTTATTTACTACATGAACATATATATTTTATTTTATCATTAAAAATCATTTATTTATCTATTACTTGTTTTAGAAATATTATGTTTATTATTAAATATTAATAGTTTTAGCCAATAGGTTACATATAGTGTTAGATTTGAGCCTGGAACAAGTTTCACACTTGCAAACCATTGTTGAGTCGTCCAGAAAAAAAGTTTCAACTATCATTTAATGGTAAATCAACTACCATTTAATGGTAAATCAACTACCATTGAATGGTAAATCAACTACCATTGAATGGTAAAAGCCTCCAAAATCTCACTTACCACATAAAAGCTAGAGAAATATTGATTTGACAACTGGTTCCCTTCCACTTGCAGTGTTCTTTGTCAATTTGATGGCAACATTCTCTTTTCATTTACATTGCTTATGTCTTAAATCTATAGGCAAATATTCCATAATCAGATAATACTTAAGTTCTTTACGGAAAAAATGTATATTTTTCTAAGTTTATTTCATTCCATTATTTAGTATTTATTATTAATTATTTAATCCAACCACATGCAACTAGAATTTGCATGCAAAAACACATACTCTCTAACATTTTAACATACATATGGTTTTCTATCGGCATAGTCCTTGATTCTCCTTTAGGTGCAAGTGTTGGTTATATGATAAACAATGAGAGTTTTTGTTAACATGCTCTTGTCGTTACACTCCATCCCTTTCTCTCATTATAGAATCCTTCTTCATATTAATAATTTATGTTATAATTTAATAATCTATAGCTAGAAAAAGTAAGTAAAGATGTTATGAACTTGATAGGTAAATATTTATAATATTATCCACTAAGCATTATACATTTATATTTTTAGAGTTATTATGTGTCGTTTAGTCAATAGTGTTACAACTAGCAATCAAATACATATATTCAATAAGTGTGTTGATAAAAAATATTAAATGATATAATTTTGTTAAAGATAGATAATTATTTTATAATCAAATTCTTAATTACATAAAAAATGATATAAAATATATGGCTCTAGGAAAATTCACCTAGAGCAATTCATCGATGGAAAATTCACCGCCAATAATTCACCGTGGGAAAATTCACCACAATGACAAATTCATCGCCAAATAAAATTCATCACCAGTAATTCACGGTGGGAAAATTCACCGTAATGACAAATTCATCACCAACAATTCATCGTGGGGGAAAATTAACCACCATTAATATTTTTTAATATATATAATTCTAAAACTTTGATTTTTTTTTGCAAAAGAATAATTTGATTTAATATATTATCATGTTAAAAATATTCATATCAAAATAAACATAATAAATAATTATTATTCAGATGAATAGAAATTACTACAAACCTAACCTGACACAAAAATAAATCATTTCAATAAATAAACAAGTAAAAAATAATGGGTATCTCAAAAAATCAATAATTACTATTGAGATGAAATAAATAAACATAAAAAATAATTACTATTGAGATGAATAGAAATTACTCTGAACCCAACCTAACACAAAAATAAATCATCTCAATGAATAAACAGGTAAAAAATAATGGGTATCTCAAGAAATTACTATGGGCAATAAACACCAATAATTAAAAATAAAATTGTCAATAAATTGTAAAGGAGGTGAAAATTATATATATTAAAAAATATTAATGGCGGTTAATGGTGAATTGTTGAGGATGAATTTGCCCGATGCCAAAATATATATATGTATTTTATTAAATACATTGTTTATAAGATAGAAATTACTGAAATAATTTTTATTGTAAAGTAGTAGAAAAATAATTTAAAGAACTAAAAATTATGTATCATAGCTAAATTATATCACATTTGAAATTTATTAGAATTAAACTATATCATGTTTGAAATATTGAATTTGGTATCATAGTTAATCTCAACATGAATGTACATTACAGGGTGTGTTGGAATTGAAATACATTTCTTGATAGAATTTAAAAGTTTCCATCATGAAAGGGCAAGTGGCTTAGTGGTGGAAAATCTCACTAGCCACAATAGGTTCTAACTCTAAATGTCATCCTATCCAATATTATCAGAAATGGACACCTATAATTCTTTGTAGTTTAACAAATACAATCATTATCGCAAAGTAACAAGATACTAATTAAAATTAAAATCTATGTAGAAAATGTCGAAAATGGCTCAAATAACTCTTGTATGTAATAGTGTACATACAACCCAAGTTATTGGGAATGAATATACACCTTTATATTGTTCAATTATTTGAGCTCCTTTAGTGAACTCTATTTCATTCAATATTTAGGAAGAGAATGAACTTCGTTATTTTCCATTTTTTGGTATGGATGAATTGTAAAATTGTGATTGACCATTTGTCCATTAAATAACATGAAGTTTAAGTAGTGTATATAGAGATGGAACACCTTGTGCGCAAAACCTCTCTAAATATTCTACTTTGCTTGTATCATGATTTTGAAAGTAACATGAAATGACTTAATAACAAAAATATTTCAAAAAAGAGTATTTATTCTTAAGGTCATAAATTGATAGCAAAAATTAAAATATAATATCATGCAATATTTTTAAAGAAGTTGAGAATAAAATTAGTAAAACATCTAGTTAAATATTTGTATCTCGAAAGTAAGTCTAATGATGACCTCAATATTTTTAATTTGATAGGAGATTGTGTCAACAAAACAACTAGTGCAATTGAGAATGCTTGATTGTTGCAAACTTGATGGTGATTCAAGTTTCACTTGGAGGTGGCTAGTGTGACTAATGATTATGAGATGGATTGGGAATTTGCAATAAAAATCCAAACTCAATTTCTAATAGTGTTTTGGACAACTTATTTAGGGCTAGTGGCACAATTTTTGGTATTGTTTTCATTGTCATATGTAAAAGATTGGTAGATGGTATTTATTTAGGCTATGTTGCTATAGGGAAAATTTGTATGTGTCCTTGACTGGCTATAGTAAATTTTTAGTTAATTATAGTTGGCCTCTGCAAAGGTGTTGATGATGCTATATGGATATAAATCGATATTTTTGGGTGTGGCCCCTTTAGCCACTCTAATCAATTCAAAAAAAATAGTACAACATTTAAAAATATTAAAGATGAGAATAAAATTAATATAACACCAATCAAATTATTGAAAATATTTCTTCGACCAAACAATTGTTATTCTAGGCATAAATAGATAAAAATTACAAAACAAAATGCCTCACTCTTTTGGCATTGGGTAGCAGAGGAGGTGGTCCAGTTATCTCATCCAAAGTGTGATCCTATCATGTGAGGAAGGTTAGTCTCACTAGGGAGATTTATTCAAGCACAATAATTGATACAGGAGCATCTGGGTAGATTGGCAATTTAGCATCAACCAAAAACAAGCTCCAGGTTTGAATTTCAATTTTGGTGTGTTTTGGGGTTCATGTAGCATCTCTCAGCTTTGGAAAGCTCTTGGTGTGTTTAGATTTGCTTAAACTCAGTTTTGTTAGATTGTCATTTTAAGGCTCCATAGGCAGTTTTCAAAAATTATTTCTGGAAAATTCATAAGTACTGGAGTAGAATACTTTGGTAGGGGCATTCATGGAGGTGGCATGTGAACTATGCATAAAAAATTAAAGTCATACATTTTTTAGTTTGGGAGATTTTAATATTGAAATTTTGTTAATTTTTTTTAGCAAATTACGAAAAGTTTAATATCTTATGATTTTGGAAGGTTGGAGTAAAATCCTTTTGCAGGGGTCCATCAGATACCATTTTAAGCTTGCATGAAAATTTTGTGTGAATCAGATAACTTTCATTTTTTTTTGCCTGCAAGCACCCGATTATGCACTTCTAAAGCACCAATTTGATTGATTTTGTTTTGCAAAGGTATTATGGAGGTCATGGAAGTCAAATATCTGTTTTTAGAGTAAAATTTTCCCATGAGAGGGGAATAGAGTAGCTTGGGAGTTGCAGCCATGAATGGATGCTGAAAAAGAGTTGGAATGTGAGGAATCATGTGGGGTTTGGTAAAGGAAAGTTTCTTTATTATGTTGCAGATCCAAGTCAGTCAAAAGCAAAAACTAGAGAGGAGTGGAGTGTTGTAGAGTAGAAGAGAGTTATAGAGAAGAATCAAATGAGGTTGTTGAGTGAGAGGTCATGAAAGGTCAAAGATATAATTTTGTTGTAGATGCTTGCAGTCATTTTATTTTGATGAAATTGAATTGAAATAAGTGTGATTTGATGCTAATATTTTGTATAAGCTTTGTTTTGCATTTTTTTGTGAAAATAAGTTTGTGGATTTGAGAAATTGTATGTAAAATTTGAGTTATGAGTTGCATGTGGGAGTTTGTACTTCATTAATAATTAAATTCATCATAAAAGTGTGAATGAAGCCAAGCTCAATACATAAACTAAAAATATCTCTTCCAAGCATTATCCCCATAACACTGCACCTATGTTTCACTTGCACAAACTCCTTTCAAAAAAAGATTAAAAAAGTTTCTTACAAAGATAATAAAGAAAGATAGAAAAATTGACGAGGCACTCTTTCATTGGTAGAATCAAAAACTTCATCACAATGAAGAGATTTTTTTAAACATCCAACTTATCCCCAAGATAGTATTCCCCTCTTTAGTGTAGACTAGGAAGGTATGCAACCACACAATCAATTAAATAATTGAAATATGTAGAGCAAAAGGTAAAATGATGTGTATATATTATGGCATACTATGAGAAGTAGTTTTATCTAAGTAGGGTATATTTGTCCTCTGTAAAGAGGATACCTCAATTGAAATCAAAGATGGTGAAGCCCTCAATAGAATGTACATAAATTGACAAAGAGAATCAAATCAAATTAGAGATGTCCACTAGTATGAAATCAAACATAAAATCACATTATTTATTTTCTACAAAAACAAAGCATAAATGATTTCCTCAAAAAACCATAAGGCTCCATGAATTCTTCTACTAAACTTTTCTCGAGAAAATAAAATACATTTAATAATCATTTTTATCACACACACAATCCTTAAAAAAGGGAATACTTAGCCTAAGAAAAAGCATGTGGTATCCCCTTAGAATTTCTCTACTATATAGTTATTGAATGAATAAACTATATGATCTCTCTCTCTCTCTCTCTCTCTCTCTAGTAAGGAAAATGATATGTTATCTACTTGTAATTTTCACATTGTGTAATGGCTAAATGAAAAGGTGATATGGTTAAAAGAATTTAATCACTCTCTTACACTTATGAAGAAATGATAGTTGTAGGATGCTTCTATTGTATACTCATACACATACCTAACATGATAAAATATAAGGAAATATCATATTACATATTTATAACCATAACTTTTTTTAAAGCAACATAGGCCTAAAACATTGTTTATTTAATATCTTTTGATCTAAACACATTTAATATATGCACATAGACTCAAACGTCATGACTTCACCCAAAAAACTATCTATGAGATAAGATCTTAAATGTAAGAATTATAAAATTTACGTTAAAAAAATTGGATATTCATTCAAATGGTTCTATCTCATCTATTATGTATTTCTTTTAAATATGGTAAATATGAATAAGTTAAGAAATTATCATACCATTCCATAGAGTGCAAACACTAATATGTTTAGATTTGTATACTAATTAAAAAGTAGCAATTATGCTTAATTCGTGTGTTTTCTCAATAATAATGAAATGCAATAAATTAGATAAATGAAATATGTTTATTTATATGAAGGCTAAATAGAGTTCTTATCTCCAGCTAAAGAAATTTAAATTGAATAGAGAAATAAATGTAAGCTCAAGATCTCATTTGTTCCCCATCATTTATGCTATTTAAATAATATTATTTCAGAATATTCTCTGGTGATGTTGCCTTTGCATTTGACTTCTAAAGTTGCGGCTAGGGTTTCTTGCAGGAGATTTGGGCGAAGCTTCTATGATGAAAGATGGTTTGTCCAAGTTCCAAGCAATGCTTACCATGGGAGCCAAGGTTAGATATGGTTGGGGAGATTTCCTTATCACATCATGGGTGGTCTAGTGGATTGAGGCATTCATAGAAACACCCTGTTGATGACTTTTTTAGTCAACCCTTGTCTCCACAACAGAGTTGGAGAAAGTATGATGGTTGGGGGGATTTTGGGGGTGAGTGTGATGGACTACAGTGAGAAGCAAGTACCCAGGCCTCTCCATTGTGCTAGTTTATCCCCAACGGTTTCCTTTGATGGAGATATTACTTGTGAAGTGGTCAAAAGTGTAACATTTTTAGTAGAGATGGGTCTAATAGGCAAATTTTAGGGGTTTTGGTCATGCCTAGTGGAGCTACATCGCTGGATTGTTGATACCTAGAGCCTTGTTTTGGAGGGCGATGTCCAAATTTACCCCAACACTAGGGGGTTTTTCATGGTGGTGTTTGATAACATTAAGGATAGGAATATTGTTCTCTACAATTATCAGTGGAGTTGGGAGGAGCAAAGTTTGCTAATTTTTAAAGCTTTGGCACCCCTCCTTCAACCCTTTGACATGGCTCAAATTTGGGTAAGTCTTCTAAATCTCCCTCTACATTTTTGGTTTGAATTCTACTTTGAGGCCATTGGTAGTTCGTTGGGAAAGTTTTTGGGGGTGGATGTAGACTCTTCAAACTTTTTTGCACACTACTTATGCTTGCATTTTGGTGGAAATGGACATTATAAAATATCTTCCAGTGGATGTTCTTCTAAAAACTATCGATGGGGTTTGGAATTAAATTCTTGACCATGAAGGTTTATCCTTTCATTGTTGTCAATGCTATATAACACTAGTCATCTCACTCCCCACTGTTCAAAGCGTAGGCATGCAAACTAAGCTACTTGGTGGAAAGAAGTTGCCCCCCATCATTACCTGGTGGAAAAGGATTGCCAAATTGGAAATGCTCCTATTGTGCCACCAAAACATGTTGAAGACATCACTTGTAAGGAACCACCAAGTGAATCTCAAGTCACTTTGAAAGTTGTGGCTTCCTCTTGAGTAGCGTTGAATAGCGTTAATGTTGTTGGTGTTCCTCTCCAAAAAGAAGGTTTAGTTGGCCAATCAAAGTGCATGTTTTCTTTCTCTAAAGGGAAGAGCACCCCAAATGGGAATTATAAAGATCTTTCAAAGTCTAGAGTACAAGAGGAAGAATGGAAAGTGGTTCAAAGGAAGAGGAAGAAGAAGAAGAAGTGTGAGGATGCCTTCAACATGCAACTTTTCTCCCATGCCAAGTGTGAAGCAAAATCATAGAGGTGGACCATGTTTCTTGTGTAGGGGACCCTCAGGTCAGGTTGCATGGGGTGTCGGGTTGGGGAAGAGGTCCCCCATTTGTGGCCTCTCCTAGTCTAGGCTAGGCTAAAAAGGCCACCTCTTTGTTTGGTTAAACATTGTTTTTGGGGTTAGGCCCTCGTAGCGCCATATATATATATATAAGATTATTTCAAAAAATACAATAAATGTAAGGTTGAGACCTTTTTCATATATCACAAATAAGGATTTGTTGCAACATACTAGGTTGTATGTCACAATCATGTATTCATTGTGAATTGCATGGTCAAGTTTTATTTGATTATAGTCATTTCAATTTGCATCATCGATGTATGTATTGCATCTAGCACTCCTTATTAAGAGAAGACTTATTAGCATAAATATTTGTGTACATTAACTATATGACAATAGTTTTAGGTGATGTTTATAGTATTTTAATAATTTCACAATTGTAATAACTTGAAGATTTTTTATAAGTTTATAAGATATAAATAACTTTGAAGGTATTTTAATTTAATAATATTATATTATTAAAGTTACATATAATAAGCTAGATTAAAATGTATTATTCTTATAAATTAAAAAAATTTAAAGATTTGTCTAATTTTTATGTTACATACTATAGAGGGGGACCAACCACACCAAGGCTCCAGGTCACAAAGAGCCGAGAGCGGAAGGCTACCCTAGTCTACCTCAGGTTGGACAAGTGTTTTAGGACAAGGATTAAGAATGAAGATAACTCTTAATACTTCTATCTTTCTACTAACTCAATAGTTTGAATGGGGCTAAATGAGCAGGTTTTGGAACCCAAACTGCACCTCAGACAACTCTCTTCCAGAGGACAATAATGCAAATCAAGGACGATAGTGCAACGTGTTGGCATCTCACAAGGGTGTTGGCATCTGTATGGATAGAAAGTGTAGAAGGACAATGAAGAGTTTCCAAAACCTACTATCTACTTAATGGTTGAGGTTTGAAGTACTAACTAAAATGATAACTAACAAAATAAGCAAAATAAGTAGAAAGATGATATAGAGGATGACAAGGACAAAGGTGGTTGAAGTGAACTCACAAAGGGTCCAATTCGCTAGTAAGATCCGCACGAACATGTACCTACACACAACCAAGAGAGGAAAAATGTTGGGGTTGTGTAGGGATTTGTCGTAGTCAAACCCTCACTTTGGTGTTTCCACCTCCATAGACAACCAAATATATATATATGTAGAAATATGATAAAGGAAATAATGTTGAAATAGAATTGAAACAAAACACTACGAGAGACACTACACTACTCAAATCCAACAACAAAGTAGTAATACAAAAGTGTTTCCACCCTCGACCAAAGGCACTCAAGGCCAATGAGAGAGGAATGCAAGTCCATAGCTATGGTAGAATCAACACAACCACAAAAACATCAAAAGCTGTCTCACAAGAAACCAAGTTGCAACTTTTATGGTAATGGTGGAGAATGTTGCTATTGTTGGAGTTTTGAAGCCAATAGTGCAACAAGTAGCGAGAGTATGGAACAAGAATTTCCAAGAAGATCTCAGAATGTATGTAAAACACAAAGAAGATTGAATTAGTGTGTAGAAGATGTTTGAAAGTGAAAGATAGCCATTTGAAGAAGGTTTGGGAGGGAAAGAGTCATTCAAAGGTTGGAAGGAAGGCACAAGGGAATTATGTTTCATCGCAAATGGAGAACTTAACACCTATGTAGATTCTAGAGGTAGGAATCATGTCAGGACGACAACGCATTGTGTAAACGTTTGTGTGTTGTGCGCATGTCCCCGATAGAAATTCCTCCACCAACATTGAAAACAAGCTCCAAGTGGATGGGGTTCAGAATGAGGACATGGAATTACTTGGTCAAATTTGACTTTTCTAATGTGGAGGGTGTAAAAGGGGAATTTGCAAGAGGGGTGCAAATTCGCTCCTATACATTTTCCCCCCACTTTAGTGAACATGAGTGCCAATGAGTGTTTGTTAAAGTAGATTGGAAGAGTTTAGAAACATATACTTGAACTGTCAAGGAAGCATACCACAATCTAGTGAGCTCGAAAGCGTTGGGAAAGCAAATAACTCCACAAGTACTCTCATTTGAGGAGGTTTGAACAAAGTGCATTGAAGGCCCACAGACCAACGATGGACAAAGACCACAGGATGCAAGTGCTTCACAGGTCCTCAAACCTTCAAAGAAGGTGCCCTTAGGTACTCTCTCCTAAAGGAAGCCCAATGTGAGGGACTCCATAGAGTTAGATTGGAAAGCAACTTCATAGGCGCACCTACAAAGCAACATGTTAATTCACAAACAAAACATGTTAGAAAACAAAAAGCAGCCACGCAAGAAAGCAAGCAGACAGTAAAAAACTTAAGGAAGAGCTTTCAAAGGGTTCCCTCAAAAACCATTCAAAAGAAAAGGGGTCCATTCAAGAGATGCTTTGTTTGAAAGAGATAAGAGTATTTTTCACAAATCAATTCAACAACAAGGAATCCTTTTGAAAGATTTCACTTCATCGAGGAATTTGAAAGGAAGAAATCCCCCTTGCAAGGGAAGGTTAGAACTTTTCCCGTAGGAGAAGGTACTCCCTTGTCAGAGGAGAGTTTTTCAAACTCTTTCTTTACGAACCCATGATGAAGGAAAATTATTCCCCTGGGGGTCCTTGGTGAGGAATGCAATTTTTGAAAAATATTTTGAAAATATTTTTGAGAAAAGATTCGTTGGCCACTGAATGCATTTTCTGAAAATCAAAGCAGTGTGAGAGCTCCCCCTTACGACGGTGCATGTTGAACACAAAGGCATCTGACATCCTAAGGAGAGAAAAGCAAGAATGAAAAAGTGATGTTGTGGCCCATGGAACATAACAAGATGTAACCATGGTAATGTTGTTGCACACGTGAGGGACAACACATGAGCACCACAACATCACAAAATAAGCACGAAAGACAAACACAAAGAAAGAAGAGACAATAATATCATGAACAAGGGACAAGGGCAATCTAATATTTTGGGGTCAAAGTTGCTCATAAATATAGATAAATAGATGTAATAGTATATAAATGAGTTGTCATCAACCCCATACTATATCAAACCACATGAAGAAAGGCACACAAAGAAAAAATAAAAATAAAAAATTGGGTCAACATGGAAGGAAAGCCTAAATGCGCCCAACACTTTGGATCGTCCCCAATTTTGAAAATCAATTCACAATATAGGAAGAATGATGTGACAAATAGAGGAATTTTTATGACACAAAAACACATCCAAGCACCTACAAGGTGAAAAGGGTCATCTAGGAGCACATAACGCGAGTATGGGGGAAGATGATACACACACACACACTCTAATCTATAGATAAAGAAGAGGTTCCCCCTATTCCTCATCAACCAAGAGGTCATCATTCTCCCAATCTAGTTCATTGCATGGGGAGGGTGGATGAGCCTACAAGGGTGGAATATTAAGGGGGGACCCTCTGACCCTCTTGCAATAAGAGTCAAGGGGGAAGGCCCCTCAAGGTCTTCTTCACACAGTTCTTGTGGGGTGAATGTCAATGATTTCATGAAGATCATTGATAGGGTCAGGATCTTGTCCATAGAATTAAACATGCACTTCACATGAGTGCCATGTGTTAACTCAATGGGTGAGGGAGGCAGCACCCAAGATCCATTGCTAGGCTCACTGAATGATTGAGAAGTAGTGATGAACTCCAAGGACATCGGGGCTTCCTCTGTCACTAGGATGACACAAGCTAATGCAGAACCAGCCTCCAAATAAGGTGAGCCCTTCTTCCAACCCCCATTGTTAGCAAGGTTGTCCTCCATCTTCTGCTTCATTAGAGGATGTGAGATCCCCATGGATGAAGTAGAGGGCATGGTGGAAGATGATAAAACCGTGACGAACACCACCTAGGTATTTGGCATGTCCATGGGATTTGAGAATGGTGGGATGTCTAAGAGGGACATCAAAAGGGATGGCTTAACTGAAGTAGCAATAAACACTTGAACTCTCTTCAGGTGAGGATTGCTTATGCTCGCGGTGGGAGCCAAAAGCAAGACTGAGGCTAAAGCAACCAAAGTAGAGAGGACGGGAGAGGAGGACACAACTAAAGGCATCAGAGTAGGAATTGTCGGCTTCTCTTCCATATTTTTCAAGGTGCCCTACTCAATGGCCAGAGCCTTTCTCCGACACTTGTGCTCATGCGCAAGGCGGTTTCTGCGACTTCGAGAGCTAGAGGCTAGAGGTTGAGACTAGACGAAAGACTCTTGCTCAACCATCAAAGTATCCATAATGACCATTTCTGCATGGAGGGAGGGACTCCTAGATGGGAACAAGAGGGAAAGGTTGAGAATATGATGGAATGACAATAGAGGGAGTCAACTCTAATGCCTCAATGACGGACCTCTTTCAATTCACTTCCTTAGAGGAAGGAGCAGTAGGAGGCTGCAGAGGTTGAGACATTGAGGACACCCCATGAGGGCCCTTCCCCTTACCAAACCGAATAGGCTAAGGCATCGTGGGTAAGACGAGAAGTTTGAATGTTGGATGCTTGGGATTTCGCCAAGTGAGCACCATCAAATTCTCTAACAAACGCCTAGGAGAAAAAGATGATGGTACTGTAGTAGGGTGAGAGGAAGTGATAGGTAAAATAGTGGAAGAGGAGGAAGAAGAACCCTGAGCACACTTCTCTTCCTCCCTTCTTTGAGCCAAGGTGGCCTCATTGTTTTCCTTCAGGAAAGATCTATGAGAGATGGCATAGGGAGAAGGAGGGTATCTCACCTTAGGAATTTTTCCCCCACTCTTGTACCTCACGTAGGTTTGGTATAGGAGGTCCATCCTAGGAGAAAGCATGCCAACGAGTGCAAGCCAAAAGTGATCTAGTGAGTAGCACCCATGCATAATTGGAAGTTTATAACTAGTGTCATGGACTACATGCATCGAACCCTCATGGGAAAAATTCAGGTACTTATGAACTACCGAGGGAACTATATTCATAGTGACTAACTGGGGGATACCTAGTTTCACTTTGAAGAGCTCAAACCCTAAGAAATGTCAAAGAGCGCATTTATGGATCTAGGTCCAACTAGGACTGATAAGGTGATGCAACCAATGGGAGGGAAAAAAAGCCCAGCATGTGTATGAATAGTGCTCCTAGATTTGTCATACCCATCCTTGCGTAAAAAATTGATCAACATAATCTCCTCAGTGATGACATTCACCCAGCACGTAGGGTCAACGAGGACACTCGTCATAGTGTTTTCATTGATATGTGTGGGGATGTATAAAGGAGATGGTTCTTTGTTATAATTTATCGGTAAGTCCAACAAGGTGAAAGTTATGGTAGGGGATCCACTTGTAGGTTTCACAGATGGGATGGGTAGATGTAAAAAGCAAGCCAATTCTATGCACACTAGACAAAAATTTCACAAGATCCCCTAGGGCTTTCACAACTAGATGGTGACCCACTCGAGATTTTGTTTTGCAATGCTTATGGAGCCTTCTAGCTATGCCACTTAAGGTCATAGGTTGGGTTGCAAGGCCAAGCACCTCGCAACACTCACACCCACTACACTCCTAGGATACAAGGAAAGGGTTTTTCAGCACTGCCAAATGGAACCAAAATGGTTCACATTAGGTTTTCCAAAATGTAGAGGAGGGAGACCAACCACACCAAGGCTCCAAGACACGAAGATCTGAGAGTGGAAGGTTTACCTATTCTACCTCAATTTGGACAAATGTTTTAGGGCAAGGATAGAGAATGAAGAGAACTCTCAATACTTCTATCATTCTACTAACTCGGGAGTTTGAATGGGGCTAAACGAGCAGGCTTCTGGAACCCAAACTGTAGCTCAGACAAATCTCTACAAGAGGACAACACCGTAGGTCAGGGACGACAGCGTGGCGTGCTAGCGTCTCACAGGGGTGCTAGCATTCATATGAAAAAAAAAAGTGTATAAGGATAGTGAAGAGTGTCCAAAACCTACTATCTGCGTAGTGGTTGAGATTTGAAGTACTAACTAAAATGATAACTAACAGAATAAGCAAAATAACTAGAAAGATGATATAGAAGATGACAAGGAAAAAGGTGGTGGAAGTGAACTGACAAACGGTCCAGTTCACCAACAAGCTCCACACAAAATCATACCTACACACAACCAAGAGAGGAAAAATGTTGGGGTTGTATAGGGGTTTTCCGCAGTCAAACCCCCGCCTTGGTGTTTCCACCTCCACGAACAACCAGATAGATAGATATGTAGAAATATGATAAAGGAAACAATATTGAAAGAGAAATGAAACCAAACACTATGAGAGACACTACGCTACTTAAATCCAACAACAAAGTAGTAATACAAAAGCGTTACCACCCTCGACCAAAGGCACTCAAGGCTAATGAGAGGAATGCAATTCCACAGCTATGGTAGAGTTGACGCAGCCGCAACAATGCCAAAAGCATTCTCACAAGACACCAATTTGTAGCTTTTGTGGTAAAGGTGAAGAATATTGTGATTATTGGAGTTGTGAAACCAATAGTGCAACAAGTAGTAAGAGTATGGGGTAAGAATTGCCAAGAAGATCTCAAAATGTGTGTAAAATGTGAAGAAGATCAAATTAGTGTGTAGAAGATGATTGAAAGTGAAAGATAGTCATTTGAAGAAGGTTTGGGAGGGAAAGATTCATTCAAAGGTTAGTAGGAAGGTGCAGGGGCATTACGTTTCATCGCTAATGGAGAACGCTACGCCTCTGCAGATTCCAGAGGCAGGAATCCTATCAGGATGGCAATGCACCACACAGATGTCCATGTGTCGCATGTGTGTCCCCAACAAAAATTCCTCCACTGACACTAAAAACAAGAACCAAGTGGATGGGGTTTGGAATGAGGATGTGGAATTACTTGGTCTGATTTTATTTTTCTAAGGTCGAGGGTGTAAAAGGGGAATTTGCAAGAGGGGTGCCAATTTGCTCCTATACACATACATTAGCAACATTTGTTGAATGCATTTAGGTTTTTATCATCACAATCTATTTTATACAATTATAATGTGTTGTATGTAATACAAATACTAAATTCATAAAGGTTGATCATGACATTCATAAAGTGTAATAGATATTATTGAATTAAAATCATGTTAAGTTATTATATAAAAAATAATTAATGATAATTTAAAATAATATTTTATAATATTAGCTAAATACAAAATACTTTTGATTTACATTTTTCCTAATTATTCTAAACAATCTATTAGTTGTGTATCAATACATTTGCAAGGAAAAATAAATAATATTTAAGATAAATCTAGGCTGACACATACAAATAAACACACATTAACCTATATTAATAAATGAGTAATATCATGGGAAAATGTATTCTAAATAATGAATGCTAAAGTATGTAAATATAAATGCAATTTCACAAAATCATATATAATGCTAAAATCAAGATGCCTTGGGATTAAGTATCGGAGATGAGAGTCTCTTGCTAATCTTGAAATTAGAAAATTTTATTTGTACTATGGAGAATTGAGTAAATAGCATGGAAGGGGCTTGACTTAACAAAATATTATGTCATTTATCAATATGTAAATGTATGAAGCCATTCTCTTAAAATGAACACAAAATTAGTTGGGAAATGGCATTAATATATAAGTTTCATCATTACAACATTCAAGTTTAATATTAGAGCATATGAGAATGCTAAAAAATGCCAATAATGCTCTTTGGAAAAGGATAAACAATTTCATAAATGTGTGCATTTAAATCATAAACCTAATATAAAACTTCAATTAGTTTAAAAAGGTTTAGTTTGCTAGCAATCTTTAATTAAACAAGTAGCTAAGGAGCATTAGTAAAAGTCTTCTTCATACCAAGGCTTCTATTTGGTTGAGTTCTTTATATGACAAGAGTTAGAAGAATCTTGCCAAGTGAGTGGTCGTATATGGATTCAACTGCATATATCAAGTGAGTCAATAGAATTTGATGTATTGTACTTGTCTTCCTAGGTTCTATTGAGTTGATAAATAGAACCCCTTCAAGGGATGCATTTGAAATTCATAGAATAAATGTGAAGTGGCAATAAAAACAATCCTACAATGATAAATCTTGAAAGAATAGATTGACTTCAAAACCACATATAACTATCTATAATAGTAAAAATAAACAAGCATATTTTAATGTCAAATTGTATCATTGATTATGATATTTTAGAACAAGACCCTATAGAAATAAAATATAATAGGATGAAGACTTCCCAATAACTAATATTACCCAAATCTATAAATGTTTGAATATTTAAAGTGTATTTTTGGTTTCATTATGAGTGTCACATTATATAAAATTGTTTCAACATTTTAGAAATAATTATTAAGCAAACATTGAATTTAGAGCTTCAAAAATAGTAACATATCTATTGTCACTTATTTGACACATCTTGTCATCCAAATTCTCATAGATCATGCATGCAATTGCCTTTTTATCTCACCACATGTATTAAAAAGATGGACACATTTCCATGGAAGGATTTTTTATTTTTCTCTTACCATTATTCTGCTAGTGTTTCAAATTTAATTGTAATATTTTAAAAAATAATACATAAAGGAATAAGTTATTTTCAATAAAAATACAAGTGGTACTTACAAGTTTTTTGGTATTTATATATATATATATATATATATTTAATTTTCAAGTAATTTTTTCATGAAAGCTCATCTCCACAATTTCTTACTTCAATTGATTGTGTATTCCACTTTCAAAAGGGTCTCTAATCTTAGCTCTTTGCTCAAGAGTTGGAAGAAAATAAAATACTAAGAAACTTTTCTATTTTGGTGAGGCAGATGATAGTGTCATTAGAAAATAAGTAGTCTCTTTAGGTGAAGCTCAAAATTTTCCACACCTATGACTCTATAGCATTTATAAATATATTTGTGTTAAAAAACGTAAGTGTAAGGTAATGAAAAATGCACATTGCTCAAAATGAGTTTCAATGGACTAAATTATTCTACTTCCTCAATTCTAAACCCCTTTGAATCATTATCCTCAAGTGGAGGCATGTCATCCACATTAGTTGTTGCAATAGGTTTCCTTATTTCACAAGTTTGTATGCCTATGAAAGCTTCAATTACCATTACTATTTTGCAAGCATGTCCCAATCCTCTTATCTAGTTGTGACTCTAGTGTTTAATGGAGCATGAACCACTCAAACCAATTAGAGGCCAAACATATTTTATATAAGCACTCCTTTATCCTCAATAGTTTAGAAGTAGATTAAGGTTCTACATGCTTTCATGATTTAATGATATCTTAGGGATTAATCTAAGTGAGCGCAAATTGTTGAGATTGTTAGAGAGTCATGTCACATCTACCTTCACCTTACACTTGTGTATGAAATATTAAATAGATTCACCTATAGGGATATAATAGTGCTATCATCTTTAGGTGCATATGCAAGGATGTAGCTATCAACTTGAGAAGAGTTTTTATAAGCAACTACTTATTATTTAGCCTAGTGACAACTCTAGGTAGCAAGTGTAGATATAATTGTTACTAAGTATAGTCATGTCCACCATTCATGTAGTAAACATCATATTAAAGATGTTAGAAATGTTAGAAGTGTTCAATCTTTGTATTGATTTAATTATTTGAGATTTTAGAATTTGTTCTCTATTAAGATTTATTCTTGTTCTATGTCTAAAACCCTTATTATTTCACATGCTTCATGGATTTTTTGCACCAACTTTATTTTTTGAAGGTTACTTGTCAAGTCAATAAGCGTTTTTTAAGTAGTGTGATTTATCCCTAAGTCTCGTTGATTTATCGGCCCTGCCTAATGATTACCTGTTGTAGCACGTTTTTCTCGTTTTATGCAATTCCTTGGCTTTTAATTGATTGATTAATGTGACTCCCATTTAACTTTCCACATTTATTAATGTGCAAAGCCAAGCATATCATGTTTTACTTTGTATGCCTTTTATTTAATCTACGAGCATGGGCTTATTTTACATAGTTTAGAGCAGTCTTGTCCGCTTGTGTCACTAGCATATTGTAATTAGTTAGAAAATGATTCCTCTTATAAGTACATCACTAGGTGGAGGCCAGACATCTTGTCCTACGATGCCAGTTGGCAAACTTTCATTGCATGGTCGTTGTTATTTGCATCATAATTATAAAGATGGGCCCATTTCCATCCACACGATGAATTATATTCAATCATATGAGCTTTTACATGTTGGACTGCTCATGGAAGATGATCAATGCATCACATTGGGTGTTTGAGCATTATTTTGAAGCAACGAAGTAGAAGAATATTGGCACGTGTCGCTTAGCCTACATACTCTTGTGCTGAAATGGAGACCTTCGATTCTTGTTTTTCTTGTGGACGCGATAGCCTTAAAGACTCAGCCCAAGATGCCATTATGGAATACACATGGAAAATTTTAATTAGAAGACCAACAAATGCACAGTCCCTTTACTATTCTTGTAGATGCATTTAATGTAAAGGTCAAAAAGAAAGAGCATTTCTAGTCTTGGTTCTTGAATTATTTGAAATTAGTTTCTAAGAGACCAAGGGTGCGGTTAAGAAAAAACGTTGGTGACATCAATTGAGACTTTGTTTCATGTGGAAGATTATATGCATTCAACGATAGAAAGTAATGAGTTTTTTTTAAGTTTCTAAATTTCTTTCTATTTAACAAGCTAGTTTTTGTTTGATTGTACTAATTATAGTCTAGTAAAAGCTTGTTGGATTTAAATAAGTTCTCAGTCATCACTTGTTCAAAATATATTGTCCCCTTGAAGTCCCTACACTATTAAAATGAGTCGTGTTTCATCTCACACTAGTAAATTCAAGAGAGGTCGGACTAAGACCTAATTGGTCAATTACCTAGTTTTGTAAGAAGATCTAGGCACACCTAGGGTATAGACATATTATATGATAGACTTCATGATAGGGTTGAACTAGTTAGAGATGTTATTGTCCCTATAACTAGCTAGGACTTGTTTCCGTTCTACTTATAATCATGCCAAAGCACCTAATCCTATCTCAAATATATGACACCTAGACTTGAGGAAGTTGGTTGTTCCAAATGTATTTGTCAGCACCTACTTGATATACACAATTTGCAAGCAATACAACTTGAAGTCCAAAAAGATGAAGACAAAGGGTGGTGAGATATTATGCACATTGAATATAGATTTAGTTAGAAATATTTTAAACCTGAATCCCTAAGAAAGCAAAATAATTGACTTCAATGGATTATGACAAGAATATTCTAGAGACGAGTAATTATAGGGAAAATTGGTTGCCCAATCATATGCTAAAGGGACCAACTAGGTTGAAGCTAATTCCTCCATATGAAATTGAGCCTTTGGTTGTTGATACCTTTGATAAGTAATTCAAGATGACTTACATTGCTTTGTGTCAATTCTTAAGGTAGATTACAAAGTGCAGATGCCCATACACATGATGATGATTACTACAAATATTTGGCATCAATACATTAATAGGTTATTTGATTTTTCTTCTTTTGTAGCAAAGGGCATTAATTGAGAACTTGTATCCCTTAGGGTTAATAATAAAATTCCATGTTTTAAATGGTATTCTTTACCATATTTTATTATACTTGGGGAAAAGACATGGGACCCTACCCTAAAGGTTATAGTTGCATCACCAGACAACCAACCTATGCCAATTTAAATGAGAACCTATGTATGGGATGTGCATTGCTAGAATTCTAATTATTGTGCTTTTCAATAGTGTTTCGTGCAAAGAATTCTAACTATGCTTGGATTTAAAAGAAGCAAATCATATGATAATTTCATGAAATTCCTAAGGCCAAAGCAATTTGACCATAGATGGATTGTGATCACAATTGAGGAGATAAGTTCTTCCATCAAGACAGGACAATAATTAGAATTTATGGAGTTAACGTGGAACCACATGCCCTTCCTTTTTAGGTGGCATCTACATAGTGGATTTCTTTGAAACAATGTGGCAACTCAATGAAGCTAATAAGGTTTACTTGAGGGAACAAAAAAAGGGTCATTCTTTCCACCTATTATTAAGTTCTTTGATTTCACAACTACTACTAAAGAGGGTCTTGCCCTCTTTAAATCAAAATTGATGGAATATAGAATGCAATAAGAGAAGAGAAGGACGTTTGATCTAAATCGTTTCATTGATTAGACTAGGAAAGAAGTGGAAAAGTTAGGGTATGAACATCAATTTGATGATTTAGAAGACTTAATCATAAATTGCATGGCCAAGGAAGAAATTCTGAGAATGATAAATGATTGGATGCATATCCATATTGGTCAGAAGAAGCGATTGGCCCTTGATACAAGTAATAAAGTGTATTTAATAGCATCAAATACCCTATCATCATAATGAGATTAATGCTAAATAATGTAGGTAGTCTGGGAATTGTACCCTTAATAGTTGTCCTTGAATTGGCTCCTAAATAGAGTGTCATAGATATTAGGCAAATAGCTCACTAGAATCCAAGAGTGGGTGCTTTATTGACTATAAAAAAGGCCTCATAGAAGTTGTACCTCAAGGTAACCTCCAATCACTCGTTAATGATATCATTGAGGCTAAAGGAGAAAATAAAGATGAATGTGAAGAAATGTTGCAAAGTATAACTTGACCCCATAGACCTATTTTTATTGACATCCCTTTTGAGAGGACACTATTAAACTTAGAAGGAGAGAGATAAGTCCAAGATATTAGAGCTCTATCTTGTGAAAAGTGTCCTTCAAATGACAACTTTAGTAATTTTGATGAATTTAAAATGATGTTAATTAAAGGGAAGACTAATGCATATATATAGAGGTTGAGAGATAGGATGCAATATGAAAAAAAATGTAGCAAGAAAGGTGTTTCCCGAAGTATCTAGAAGCAAATTAATTTTGATTTGTCTAAGAGGACCTTAGAGGGTGGGAGGAGATTAGTCAAGGAAAGTAGGTTTTTTTGCTAGCATGTTGAGATATAACTTTTTTTGTAGCCTTGGATACCTTCAAATGACAAGATGTTGTTGAGGATGTTTTGGGAAGTGAAGAGAAAGCCAAGCACCTCTACTTTGGATCTAGATTTATTACAAAGTATGAGATATTAACTATTTGGGTTGTAGCTCTAAAACACAACATACCTCAAATAGCTCAAGATATAAATGAGTTAAGAGGAAACCTAATTGTGAGAAGACTAGGAGATACAATTTTGCCACATGTTACCTCTCTAGTAGTGAGTACTATTTTATTCAATAAAGTTATTGCCAAATACTTACAAGTATATTTTGATAAGTTGTAGGTAGAGCATACTAAGCTACTACATGAGTATAATAAATTTAAATCTCCAATAGCACAACCTAATATTAATATGGTTGAATGTGTAATGCCTCCTACTTCCTTAGACACCATATCTTGGTAGGTGATTCGGGGGACATTTTTTAGTGAAATTTAAAGTGTCTCCAATACTCTAGAATTTAGCACCATTGGAAAGAGTTCAGTGTCCTTATTCCAACGCAACTCGAATGGAGCAAAAAGGAGTCTGTTTGCTCAAGTTACGACAAGTCAAACTTTCAGTCAAACTGCCATCAGCGGTCATCCAAAAGGCAAAAAAATGATTATCTTAGAAATTGATGGAAGTGGTGTCAAATCAAAGGGCTTGTCGAGATGATTTTGGCAATGCTCGTTTCATTGAAATCCGACATCGGATGTTCAAGATATAGGCAGTCAAAGTTTGTTGACTTGAAGGTACAGATGACATCATCATGCTGATGTGTCAATCCGTATAGTACGAAAGCTAAGTGGACCAATTGGTGCAAGACACGTGGCATGTGAGTCAGATGGTACAGACCAATCAGTGGGCGACACGTGGCACCCAGTCAGTGTACGGATATCCTCGTGAGCGGCTTCGTCAGCATACACATCGGTAGGTTTTAGCTAATGACAGGGGGACACGTGTCTTCATGCACATCGTCGAGTTAGTTTGTTTGTTTTAACAAAAATTTGGTTGGGCTCAGCCTCATGATCTCCGCCCGAACAACCAAATCCTCCACCGTTGCACCGGCCAACGCTTGCTCAATATACACTTATGGCAGGTTTGTTTTGTTGACTTAAATTTCGGTGTTTGTTTTAAAATGTGGCCAGTCGGGTTTAAACCCCCCACCACATGGCTAAACAAAATATAGGCCACCGTTAGACCACAAACTTACTCCGAACTATATAAGGAGTTTGTTTAGTTTTGTTAAAGGATGGTAAACCCGAATCTTTCCAAATCAAGGTTATGGTTAATCCTAACCTCCTCCCTTTCTATGTAAATGACAAAGGGGGTTAGGAATGACTCCTAAATGTAGCATAAGGGGAGTTATGCATTTAATGAATTGGTTAAGCCTTTTTAGGAAAATTTTATGTATAAAAAGAGGGGTAAGGATTGGATTTCCTAAGTCCAGGTGGTGAGAACGGGAGAATGCTCAAGAGATTTTGAAGACATTTCTGCACATGAGAGGAACGTCATGTTGTTGTGCTTGAAGGAGATAGTCTTTAAGCAATTGTAACTATTTTTGGAGTATAATCGGATCGGTCACTCCGTTGGAGAGGGGCCCGGAGACGTAGTCCTTAGGGACGAACTCCGTTATCAATTGCGTTTGTTCTCCTCTTTATCTTCTTTCTTTCTTTTCAGTTCATTATTTTGGCAAGCATATTATTTTCATTTGTTCATTTAAGCATTGTATTAAGTTATCGTTTATGTTAAGCATTCTATAAGCAATTGCCCTAGATCCTAAATAGATCAAGTTGGTATCAGAGCTTTGTGTGTGGCTAGTATTACAGAAATTGAATGCTAACGAGATCTAGGTTTCAACGAGGCGAAGGAGAACTTGAAGAATATAATCCTGAGATCAGAAGATGAAGAGCTAAACGATCATCACAGATGGAAGGAAAAGAAGGTGGACAAAGTTTAGAGCTCAGTGAGAAGGATTTCCAGAAGCTATTTCTGGATATGAAGGTGATGGTGGATGAACTTTATGCAGAAAAAGAAGAAGCGTGAAAAGGGAGGTTCTTCGAAGCACAAGAAGCAAGAAGATCAGAAAGACAAAGAGGAGAAAACTCCAAAAACTCCTTCTCCTCCATCTTCTCCCTCTTCTTCTTCTCCCCCTTCTCCTCCTTCTCCTTCTCCTTCTTCTAATGTAAATCCATTTAAGAGCAAATCTAAGCTTGTTATTAAGCTAGATGTAAAATTTGAGTTACCTAAATACTGTGGGGAGTTAAATGCTGAGAAGTTAGATGATTGGGTCCAACAAGTAGAAGTGTACTGTAGGATTCAAGGCCTAGTAGAAGATGCTTCTAGGATCCAATTAGCCACTCTCCGGTTGGGAGGTGTAGCTCTCACCTGGTGGGAGAGTAAGACTCGGGAAGAAATTTCTCACCATGGTCATGTTAATATGTCTTGGATGGAGTTTATTGCTGCCCTTAGGAAACAATTCTATCCTTTAGGTTACATGCAACAATTAACCATGAATTGGCAAACCTTTAGGCAAGGTAAGGGGCAGTCTGTCCAGGATTATACTCACGAGTTTAGAAAATGAGCTATTGCTTTAAATGTTCCCTTGTATACTCAAGACACATTACTTAAGTACATAGGTGGTTTGCATTCTTACCTTAGGCACACTATTTTGATGTTGAGTCCCAACAATCTAGACAAGGTGTCTGTTCAAGCTACTCATTTAGAGTCAAGGGGTAAGAACACTTTTAGTGATAACTTTCCAAGAAGCCATCTAAGTTCGAGGGTAAGTCTAAAGGGAAAGAAAAAGACAAAGATAAAGGAAAAGGGAAGAAGACAGCTATAGCTAAGAAAGAGGGTGAGAAACCCACATGCTCCCATTGCACGAAAGAGGGGCATGATGATTCAAGATGTTGGAAGCTTCATCCTGAGTTGAGGCCAAAAAGATATGGAGGTAATAAAGGCAAGCAAAAGACAACTGCAGTGATTCAATAGGATCTTTGTTCTGACTCCGGAGATGAGACAAAGATTGTTGCTGCCGGAATCCAAGGTAAAGGGAAAGGTATCTCTCTCTCTTCTGATGCATTTTTTTCTAATGCCAGTGCAAGTACAAGTAAAGAATCTTCTCCTAATATTGATAAGCAAAGAAATGAATTGTTTCACATTCGTGTTGTAACAAAACACACTAAGGTTGATACATTGTTTGATACGGGTTCCCAAGTCAACTTAATATCAGAGGAAGTGGTAAAGAAATTAAATTTGGCTACAACACCTCATCCAAATCCATATCCACTTGGATGGGTTTGCAATGATGCACAATTACAAGTAACTAAACAATGTAAATTGAGATTTGCTATCATTGCAAACTTTGTTGATGAGGTAGAAGTAGATGTAGTTCCTTTGGATATTTGTGGGCCTGTGTTGGGAAGTCCTTATCTTTATGATAGAAAAGCAATCTTTTATAGGGGGGAGAATAAGTATCATCTTTTTAAAGATGGGGTAGAATACATTGTGCGGGAACATAAGGTGAAGACTAATCTTACACTAGTTAATGCTGGTCAAATGAAGAGGTTGGTCAACTCAAGTAAAAACTTTCATTTGACCAACTCAAGTAAAAACTTTGTATTAATGCTTGTAAAATCCAAAGAAGATGATAAATCTGAGGCATTCAAGGGGTGTGACCCAAAACATAAAGCTGAAATGGTCAAAGTTATTTCCGCTTATGATAACTTATTTCAGGAACCGAAGGGGTTACCACCCAAGAGAGAGATACAACATGAAATCCAATTACAGCAGGATGTGCCACTTCCTAATATTGGCATGTACCGTTTATTAGTTATGCAGAATGAGGAAATCAAAAAGCAGGTTCAAGAGTTGGTGGAAAAAGGAGTTATTCGTCCTAGTACATCTCCTTGTGGTTCTCCAATTGTGTTGGTTCCAAAGAAAGATGGAACCTGCAGGATGTGCATTGACTACTGTGCATTGAACAAGATAACGGTAAAGAATAGGTATCCTCTTCCCAAAATTGATGATTTACTTGATTAGTTAAAACATGCAGTTTATTTCACTAAGTTAGATTTGCGAAGTGGTTATCATCAGATAAGAATTGCAGAAGAAGATATTTAGAAGACTGCATTTAAGACAAAACAAGGACTATTTGAGTGGTTGGTTATGCCTTTTGGGCTTTGTAATGCACGAGCTACCTTTATGAGAGTCATGAATGATGTCTTTCATCCTTTTATTGATGATTTTGTCATAGTCTATCTAGATGATATTCTTGTATTTAGTCAAACTTGGGAAGATCATGTAAGTCATGTAAAGAAAGTCTTTGATGTACTAAGAAAAGAAAAAATCTATGTAAAGATGTCTAAATGTGAACTTGCTAAGACATACTTAGTGCACTTAGGCTATGTCGTAGGGAATGGTCAATTGAAAGTAGACCCTGCGAAGGTCAAAGCTATTGTAAATTGGCCTAAGCCAAGTACAGTCATAGAGGTCAGAAGTTTCCTAGGTGCAGTTCAGTATTGGAGAAAGTTTATTGAAAATTTCTCTTATATAGCATCACCATTGCATGCATTAATCAGTACGAGAACAACTTTTCAGTGGGGAGGTCCATAGTAGAAGGCTTTTGACACTTTGAAGGGAAAGTTGAGCACCGCATCGGTTCTGGCCTTACCAGATCTACATCAACCATTTGAGATCGAGACAGATGCGAGTGGATTTGCCATGGGAGCAGTACTCATGCAAGGAGGTAAACCAGTTTGCTACCACTCTGAAAATTTTTCAGAAGCAGTAAGTAATTATCCCACTTATGATAAAGAACTTTATGCTTTAGTTCAGAGTGTTAAAAAATGGAAACATTACATAATGGGGAAATAAAATGTAATCCACACTGATCACCAGCCACTTCAGTATTTGCACTCACAATCTAAACTGCAACAAAGTAGGCACTTTCAGTGGATGGGTTTTTTGCAATAGTTTCATTTGGTTATTAAGTATAAGAAAGGTACCATAACAAAGTAGCAGGCATGCTCTCTAGGCCTCCTATAATGAATGCTTTGATAATCCTTCAGAATAGTTCTATGGTTCATGAAAGTTTTCAAGAACAATATACTAATGATGAGAACTTTAAGGATATCTATGCTGCTTTAATGAAAGGAAAACATGTATAAGAGAAAGATTATTATGTGCAGGATAAACTGTTATATCACTTGGGAAAATTATGTGTTCCAAAGGATGAACAAGCACAGGTTATTAGAGAAGCAGATACCTCATTGATTGCAAGACACTTTGGGGTAAACAAAACATTGTCTCAGCCACAAAAATATTGTTATTGGCCTCGTATGCAAGAAACTGTAACTAAGTATATTAGAGGTTGTGTTATGTGTGCAACTAGTAAGCCTAGTAACAGGAAATTGGGTTTGTACACACCTCTACCTGTACCTTCTCGTCCATGGGAAAGTGTGTCAATGGACTTTGTTGGGGGTTTACCTATGTCTAGGAAGGGACATGATTATTTGTATGTAGTAGTTGATCGGTTCAGCAAAATGTGTATCTTAATGCCATGTAAAAAGGGGAATCCTTTGCTAAAAGCCGACATCTCATATGTACTTTCAATTTGTATGGGTTCATCTTTTGGGTTACCTACTTCATGTATCGGATGATTCTTGATTCTTGGAAATTTTGTTTGCTTTGGCGGAACTCATGGACACCGGGCCCGAAGAAAGGCTGACCTTCCATTTGTGAACCAATGATTGAGATAGGAGTTGTAAACAAGGCAGGTTATTGCATTTACTGGAGGTTCGCAGCAAAGCATCTAAGTTATTGGGATGAGAGTCTTCATTGTAATGCAGCATGCCTACAACCATGCAACACACTCTTCTACTAAGAGGTCTCCTTTTGAGACATGCTTTGGTTATGTGCCCAAGACACCGATGGATTTTGCTTTTGGGAAAGATGATGTTGAAGATGGACACCATGATGCAGAGAAGGCTTTGAAGTTCATCCAGAAAGTCCAAGCAATTCGTCAGGCAGTGGAAGCACGGTTGGAACAGAGCCAAGCAAAATACAAGGTTCGCCGTAAAAACATACATGCTTATTCATCATTTTAAGAAGTTGGAGGCAGGAGTTTGGTTACACATCAGCAAGGAAAGGATGCAAGGTGAAGGTAAAAAGCTTAAGCCAATTAGGTATGGTCCTTTTGAGATCCTTGAGAAGATTGGTACCAATGCCTTCCGCCTCAATCCTCCTCCATACTTGCATATTTACTCGGTTGTCAATGTGGAGAATTTGAAACTGTATGAGCCTCCAATGATCCTAGATGAAGTCACAGATATTCAAGTTCCATCAGTTGATGACCTTTCACCAGAGTACATGTCAGAGTTGCTAGAAGATGTTATTCTCGACAAGAATGTTAGAACTTCACGAAGAGGAGATGTTGAGTACCTCAGAGTGGGCCTAAAGGGGATGCATCCAAGCAAAGCAAGATGGATGGAGATTGGTAAAGTGAGGGAACTTTACCCTCACTTACTTTCCAAGTGATCAAGCTTTTGGAGGTCCAAAAGCTCTCCAATGGGGAGGCCTGATCTGAGGGACATTTTTCAGTGAAATTTAAAGTGTCTCCAATACTCTAGAATTTAGCACCATTAGAAAGAGTTCGGTGTCCTGATTCCAATGCAACTCGAATGGAGCGAAAAGGAGTCTGTTTGCTCAAGTTACGACCAGTCAAACTGCCATCAAGGGTCATCTAGAAGGAAAAAAAAATGTTCATCTCAGAAATCGACGGAAGCGGCGTCAAATCGAAGGGCTCGTCGAGATGATTACGGCAACTTTTCGTTTTACGTTGAAATCCAACATCGGATGTTCAAGATATAGGCAATCAAAGTTTGTTGACTTGAAGGTACAGATGACATCATCATGCTGACGTGCCAGTTCATACAGTACAGAAGCTAAGTGGACCAATCAGCGCAAGACACGTGGCATGTGAGTTAGATAGTACAGACCAATCAGTAGGTGACATGTGGCACCTAGTCAGCATATGGATATCCTCGTGAGCGGCTTCATCAGCATACACATCGGCAGGTTTCAGCTAATGACAGGGGGACACGTGTCTTCATGCACATCGTCGAGTTAGTTTGTTTGTTTTAACAAAAATTTGGTTGGGCTCGACCCTGTGATCTCCGCCCGAACAACCCGTCACCTATTATCTCAGTCATCTGTCGCAAAGCCGCTGAAAACTCGATTAGTGTTCAGTGAGATGGTAAGCCTGAATGTTGCCAAATCAAGGTTATGGTTAATCCTAACCTCCTCCCTTTCTATGTAAATGACAAAGGGGGTTAGGAACGACTCCTAAATGTAGCATAAGGGGAGTTATGCATTTAATGGTGGTTAAGCCTTTAAGGCAAATTTTATGTATAAAAAGAGGGGTAAGGATTGGATTTCCTAAGTCCAGGTGGTGAGAACGGGAGAATGCTCAGGAGATTTTGAAGACATTTCCGCACATGAGAGGAACGTCATGCTGCTGTGCTTGAAGGAGATAGTCTTTAAGCAATTGTAACTATTTTTGGAGTATAATCGGATCAGTCACTCTGTTGGAGAGGGGTCCGGAGACATAGTCCTTAGGGACAAACTCCATTATCAATTGCGTTTGTTCTCCTCTTTATCTTCTCTCTTTATTTTCAGTTCATTATATTGGCAAGCATATTATTTTCATTCATTCATTTAAGCATTGTATTAAGTTATCGTTTACATTAAGCATTCTATAGGAAATTGCCCTAGATCCTAAATAGATTAGTAGGATAGGGATACTCTGATGCTTTGGATAAAAGGCTTGAAAGAATATTGAAAAAGAGCTAGGATGTAGAGATTACAACAAAAGAAAAAGGAGTTACAAATGACATCTTTGAATTTATATGTAAGATTTTTGATAATTGAATATCATATTTTAAGTAAATTTGATAATGCCTTGGCATGTTATGATAAATTAAGAAAATCTAAAGATTTCCAAAATAGGAAAGAATAAATTTTGAAACAAATTATGAGCATGTGGATCCTAAAGCTAATTACAACATGAATCCCATTTTGGGATATACGAGGTATAATCCCAATGCTCCCAAAGAAATATTAAGTACACATGAAGTGGTTGAGCTCATGCATGATGTTTTAGCCTTCCAAAGTAGATTTAGTTTAACACTTAAGGAAAAAATGGATAATTTTAAAATCTTAGAGGAGTGTCAGTTGTCTTTAGTACTAGTTATAGGTGACAAAATGAAATCACTAGAAGATTGGAAAGTAGAATTTTAGAATATCGCTCTAATTTTGATATCATCATTCATTCAAGATGATAGAACTGATCAAATCTTGTGTAATGTAAGGATAAATAACTTGCTAAAACTAGAATCTAGGCTAGAAAGCTTCATAAAGGAAGCTAAAATACTATTGGACACCTAATATCAATCCCACCAAAATAATTTGGAAAAAATTATTAACCATAATTGGTCATTTGATGAATTTTTTAGTTGGGTAAGTATTCTTGAAACCTAAATTTTAGAGGCCTACTAATATTCAAGAAACTTGGTGTCAAACACACAATTCAGAGGGGGTCGTACTAAACAGTCCACTAAACCCTTGAAAGGCCTTCATTTAATTTATCAACTAGGGCTAATGTAAGATTTTGATGATGTTGGCACTGTATGTGCATTTAAAGACTCTTCACTACCTATATCATCATAGCATAGGTGTTTACACATACTAGAAACCATAAATTGCATAATAGTGAAAAGAGGTAATGCTAAAGCTATTGCTATGGGTACTTATAGCTAAGTATTGTGACTAGTTCACTATCAAGAAATTAATTCTATCATTAACCAATACTTACTAACTCAACTAAATTGGCTAACTTTGGAGAATAATGCATGGAAACAACTAAAACATGAATATAGGACAATATCGTATTCATATTCACCACATGCAGAATCTGATTAAGACAAATATAATTATGAAACTAACTACTATAAAAAGAATAAATATACAAAAAATAAAGTGGGGAATAGTTACCTTGAGTGGCCCTTGCTCAAGTGACTATCTCCACAAAAGTAAACTCAAATCTAGCTCCTTAAACTAAATTAACATAATAGTAACTGAAAAGATGATAAAAGAGGGAGACTCTCCCTTTCAAATATGATTACAAAACCTCACACAACACAACACTTGAAGGCTGCAAATACATAACAAAGATAGAATTTGGAAGAGAAAAACTAAAACTTTTATTATCTTTAAATAAGCAAAGGATTACAAAATATTGAAGCTCATGGGCTCCTCTACAATCTCACACAACAATGCCTGCAACAATTAGTCTTCAACAATTTTGGTACAATTCCAGTAGCATCTGTGAATGAAAACTTGACTCCTCCAAGCCCCCTCTTCTCCAAATGATAAGGCATCAATAAATAGAGAATGAGCAATGAGAAAACAAACCATGGTTTCCAAAACAAGCTCATGAAACCACCTTGAGAAAGGTACACCCAACCTTGGGAATTTGAAAATCTGCCATAAGACATGTGGCACAATGCATGACAACCTCTCTTGGGTGGCTAGAATCTTGACCAAACAAATTTGAGACGCTATGACAACTTACACCTCTTACAGATTCAATACAACCTGTCATAACAGTTGTTGCATGCAAAGACATGCAAGCAACATGCAATATTCCTTATGACAAAATATGACACATGTACATGCATGTAAGACCTCTTTTGACCTCCTCCAAAAGTGGGATGCCCAAAGACCTAACCTTTTACAAATTAAATTTACCGAGTCACCAAGGGTATTTTCCCACCAAAATGTACATTACATTCACTCAATGAGAATTTACAATGTTGCAATTGAAAAATATTATTTTCTATCACCTAAGACCTTATTGAAAATGAACAAAATAAAATAAAAATATTTTTGGTGATGCAAGATTGCTAGTACCCCTAGATGCTCCTGCATTAGACACCCGGGGTAGGAAATTTTTTGTTAATATGTATTCACAAAATGGAGTTGAGTGGTAGTATCACCCTTTCAAATTGCAAGCAATCATCAACAAACTCTATCATTGAATTTGGTACCTGCAATTGATTCTTCTTTCTCCTCTTCCAACACTTAACTAGAATAAGCAACCTCCTCCTCTGAAAACTCTACACTCCATTCTTCTCTCCTATCGTTGACTTGTATCCACTATGTACCATCCTCCTCCAAATGATCTCTCTACTCTTCTCTTTTGTGGGTTTTAACCCACTACAAACCGACCACCTCCACCAAATATCCCTTGTAGCTTCCTCCATAGCCTCTACCTGCAAGTATACATCTACAAACCACTGTGGATCCTCACAATCCTTTTTCTTTTTTAATTATTTTCTCATCTCACAATGCAAATCCCATACAAAATAAACATTATAAAACTCATAAAAATCAGATTTTACCTCGATGAATTTTTCTGTCACAACATAATCTTCCTCATTGTTGAATGCTACTATCTCTATTATTGCATTGAACAACTTCTCTATCTCTATAATCTCTTCCTCAAGAATCTCTTGGTCTTCGTCAGGTTCCTCATTGAACACCAGATCCTCATACATCACTGCATACTTTGTTTTAACTGGAACATCCTCAGCTGCTGCAATTTTTACTCTTTCACTTTCAACGATAATACTTTCACCTTCGCTACTCACTGTCATCACTGTCTTCATGTCCTCCAAAGGACTTGAATCTACTGCAACTCCTTCTTTATTGTTTGCACTGAAGATAACTTCTTCCAACATTTTCCTCTCAAATAACCTATCTATCATCCTCATTTCTTCTTTCAACAAGAGATCATCCTCTTCCTCACCAACCCACTTGTCAAATTTAGGACCATCCATGTTCACATTTTTTGATTGCAAACCCACTTCATCCACTTCACACAATGCACTCCATTCACATGTTATCTTTGTAACTTGTATCTTATCATCTTCTTCACTTGTGTGGGCCACCCCCACATATTCTTTCTTACATTCAACCCCTACCAAAGGGTTGCAATAGTCTTTATTTTTTATCTTCTCTTCACTTTCCTCTTTCAAGAGAATGTTCTTCTTCTCATATCTCATATCTCTCATCCCATATTCTCATGTCCTTCATAACCATATTTTTCAATACATCTACTTCAACCTTGAGCTTTTCAAATTCTTCATGGTACTTCCCATTTTCCACTTCTTCCCAATATTGTTCCCAGAATAAAATTATTATGGGTCTCCTCATGACCCATCCCATCCTCTCAAGTATAGACTACCTCATGTTCAAAAATCTATCTACACGTAAATCACAAACACACCACCACAAATCCTGGTGCAAACTGCCTCACATTGGCACTTCTGCCTACACACTTAGGAACTCCTACAACCACTCACTCTCAATCTTCAACTTCTCAAGTATATACTGCCTCACATTTAGAAATTTGTCTACACACAAATCACTCACACATCACCACAAGTTTTGGTGCAAACTGCCTCACATCGACGCTTCTACCTACACACTCAAGAACTCCCGCTCTGATGCCACTGATGAAGGAGGGAGACTCTCCCTTTCAAATCTGATTAAAAAACCTCACACAACACAACACATGAAGGATACAAATACACAACAAATATAGAATTTGGAAGAGAAAAACTACAACTTTTATTATCTTCAAATAAGCAAAGGATTACAAAACATTGAAGCTCATGGGCTCCTCTACAATCTCACATGCAACACCTGCAAAAATTAATCTTGAACAATTTTGTTACAATTTTGGCAGCATATAGGAATGCAAACTCCACTCCTCCAAGCCCTCCCTTCTCCAAATGATAAGGCATCCATAAATAGAGGATGAGTAATGAGAAAACAAACCATGGTTTCCAAAACAAGCTCTTGAAACCACCTTGAGAAAGGTACACCTAATTTTGGAAATTTGAAAATCTACCATAAGATATGTGGCACAATGCATGACAACCTCTCTTGGGCACCTAGACTCTTAACCAAAAAAATTTGAGATGATATAACCACTTACACCTCTTACAGATTCCTTATAGCCTATCATAATGGTTGTTGCATGTAAAGGCATGCAAGCAACATGCAATATTCCTTTGGCAGACCACTTTATGACAAAATATGACACATGTACATGCATGTAAGACCTCTTTTGACCTCCTCCAAAAGTGGGATTCCCAAAGACCTAACCTTTTACAAATTACATTTACTAAGTTACCAGGGGTCTTTTCCCACCAAAATTTACATTACATTTTCACTCAATGAGAATTTACAATGTTGCAATTGAAAAATATTATTTTCTATCACCTATGCCCTTATTGAAAATGAACAAAATAAAATAAAAATATTTTTGGTGATGCAAGATTTCTAGTACCCCTAGATGATCCTGCATCAAAAGATCTTATTGCATAACTCAGGATATCACAATCCAAAGAGATTCTTCTGGAATATCTTATTCATAAGATCATGATTGAGAAACAAAACAATGTCCATGTAAAAACAAAAAATAATTGAAAAAATCTATTTGCTATATTCTTTATTGCAACTAACTAACTCAACCATCAAACCATTCATATAGGTACAAGGGGGTCTTATTAGAACAAGGGCTCAAAATAAAAATCTATTCATAAATCACCACTACCTACAAAATAGAGCATGATGAAGTTTAAGCAATCAAAACACAATTGAAAAAGAAGAAGAATTGAAATAGCACTGTGTAACATGCCCATTTTTCTACCTAGTAAATCTACTAAGTTTTACCCATATGTAATTGTCTATGTGTCTAATGTAAAGCAATAATTTTTTTTCTTTTCTATTCATAATAAAATGCATCATTTAAAATATAACTTTATCCAAACTTTTCCATTGCATTTAATCAAAGAACCATTCCAATAATATAAGTATGATTTAAATTTTCATAAATATATTCAAGTTAACGTTTCATAAATTACAATTTCCATATAGATGGACACATGATTACATACATTGCTTCAACAAGCTTACAAGAACTAGAAATACAAATGGTGTAGAATGTCCTCCTCCCAAATCTTGGTCACCAACTGCACGAGGAGAAGCATCACTCAAGCACTTTTCAACCAACCATGGACTAACTGTGGTCCCTGCACATCTACCAAATTGGTAGATGGCCCTACCCTTCAATGAAGAGATTGGTTTGGTAACCTTATCCTTCAAATAGCATTTTCTAAGCATACTGATGTGTCCTACAAATCTAGAGCTACCATAATGTCTACTACCTCATATATAATTACCCAACCTAGAATGTAAATTGGATCACACAGTGAACTGACAATAGACAATGGCTACCTACACTACTTTGGCCAAAGATTAATTACCTAATAACTTTTAGTGAGGTAATCTATTTCACCACATTTAATTTCTCAATTTGTATTGACCATTATTATTATATTATAAGGTTATCCCCTTTCTCCTGGATTTATCCAAACCCCAAGAATAACCTTCTCGAATGTTAGCTTATATTTAATTCAACATGCTGTAAGATCCACAATATAACTCTATCTTATGCTACACACCTAGAGTATTGTCGAACGATGTATAGTTCTGACATTTTATGAATAGTATAAATAATATATAAATGTATAAAACCCATGATAGTATATTTATCTATATACGTATAACCCAAAAGAAAGGTTTTCCAAAATAAGAGATAATCAAAGAAATTTCAAAAGACCTACAAGCAACAAACACACTTAAAAGACAATCTTTCCAACATGACATCATAATAAACAATATTTTCAACATAATGACAAGGGAGTATAAATCAACATGCCTTTTTAAAGCTCCAACTAAATAATCTTCCCTCCTGGCTTAATGGCTCAAGATCGCTTGCATCTTCCAATACAAACAACCCAAATAACTCTACTAGCTTCTCTCTAGATTTCTTAACAAACCAATATAAAATAACAAGCAACTCTCTCTATCTCACATTTCTCAATTAACTATCACAAAATTTGAATAAAACACATAAAATCAGAATGATAAGTGTAACAATTGGTAGAATGGGCACCTCTATTTATACTAATTTGTGAGCAATTGAAGGCTACAAACAAGTCAGTATTTCTGCCACCTTTCTAACTTCATGCAATGACTCACCAAGTTAACTCACAAGTTTGCAACACATAATAGTCCTCACCATTTAAATGACCAAGTGAACTTGATATAAGGGAAAAAAATCTCAAAACAAGTTTCCTAATTCAAATTCCTTTACAAAATGTTGTCAAGTTTGCACTTGACTAAGTCTAAATACTATTTGCAGGCTTATGCGCATTTTAAAGATCCCTTTTACATTCCAAACACTAGCAAATATGGCGCCACCTCTTTATGTTTGGCGCCACAATCATAACATGGACTTTGACATATTCCACAAGTTTCAAAACAGTTTTTACTTCCTTCTAAAATGTTTACACAACAACAATAACTCTTATGTGCTTGTTCTTTGTTTTGACTTTGTCTTATTAAACTTTATGCACTAGCTTACATTCCACTAAAAGTTACGCCATATGTTTTATGCACCGTATTATATGATATGTGCTTTACTTCACAATATTAACACATTACATTTTAATATTCATAAACATATTTCCTCCTTTCTTTTCCTTTTCTCTTTATTTCGACTTTGACCTTTTGTCGATCTTTATCTCTCCTTTTCCTTCTGATCTCTCTCATTATTCTCCTCTATTCGTCTCTGTCTGACGTTCTGACTTGGGATTTCGATTCTCTGCTGAGGATCGCTTGATTTCCCGTCGGATCCGGATTTTGACGACTTTGATCTTTGCCGAGATCGACTTTGTCGACTGGATCTTTGATCGATCTGTCGATCTCCTTCCTCTGACTGATCTCTATCTCATCTCTCTCTCTCTCTCTCCCTATCCATCTAGATATCTCTCTATCTCTCCCTCCCTCCCCTCTCCCTCTCTCTCCCTCTTCTTCTATTGGAATTATCAATGTTGGTTATAATGCAAGTGCATTAGTTGGAATCATAAAAAATGGTAAAAAGGCATGGGGATCCTATGATTTGGCACCCACATGCTCTATTATTTTTTCAATCTATGTTTTATTTTACATATAAATGCACTTTTTTGGTGTTTGACAAAATATCAATCTTTGTTTAACAATTCCACCACCTTTTTTTGTTGTGTCCATGTAGAAGAAGTAAATGACATGTTTTAGATTAAATTTGATTCTATGACCTAATATTTTATGTCCCTAGCATTGGAATGATAATTATAATTTTTTTTGTTTAAATTTGATAATATAAAATTGTTGTTTTCATATTTTTTACTAATTCTATTAGATTGATATAGAATTGAACATTGAATACTAGCAATTGGAAAAAAGCTCAATTTTTGGAGGAGTATGAAGATGAAAACAAACTAGACAATATTGTGCAATCGGTGAAATCAAATTTGAAATTTTAAGGTATGTTCTCTTTGTTTCTACCTTTTTTTATGCCACTTGTAAACATAGTTCATTTTCTTTATGTCATGGTATCAATTCACTTCATTGCAACGCCATTATTGACCTAAAACACATATCCATGAAGAAAAAAACAAGTGACCAAAGTCTCCACACTATAAATCCCAAGGGTGACATGACTTCATTTCACTATATAGATGATTCACCACCCAATATTCCCAATGCCAATCCCACCTCTATGGCAACTCCTTTGAAAAACCTAAATTCCTCACAATTTTAAGTTTTTGAAACTCAAGAGCATCTCCTTGAGCAACCCTTTTATTCATTCCACCTACATAGTTTTTTGTGGAGGTTCCTTCAACTATGTTGACATTTAAATTCACACCTCTGGAATGCGTATTTGAAAATGGACAGCTATGCACAGATAAACTACTCTTCAAATTAGGAGGGGAAGCTCCCTCTTGTTGATGGTGTTTGAAAGAAAGTAAACTAAAAATAAGTTGCCTATCTTTTTGATCAGCTTAGAGCACAAGGTTTATTAAACACAAACGTCGTAGCCGATGTTTTCTGATTTTAAAGAAATTCAACTACGACTAACTTAAACTAGAGACGTTTCTAACTTCTTAAGTAATAGCAGAGCAAGAGAAACTAGAAATGAACAAGGTAGATTTTCTGACAAAATACTTCAATAACCTCTCTCTCAACAAACACCTACACACTTCACTGTAAGTTGAAATCAAGATCATAAAAGTAAAACATAAATAACAAAAATATGAGATTTTGGACCAAGGCAAAGGAGGCTCATGATTTTATTACTCAAATCTTTGGAACAAAACTCCCTTCTTACATGCTTGGAACAAGAAATTGCAGCTAAAGAGGCTTGCAATCTTTCTCTTACACACTAGAAAAAAAAATTGCACTAACTCCTTGTTGGCTAAAGAGGATCAACAATTTTCTATCACAACACAATTTGAACAATACTTTAGTAACAAATAGAAGGTACAATAGGCTCAATGTTTTGTTCTCACTAGCACGGTTAAAGAAACTAATGAGAAAAGGCTCTTATTTATAGAGAAGCAGAGGAGTAGGGAACCCTAAAATCTCCTTGTTTTCACAATCTAGGGCTTGCTTAGCAAGCAAGATTTATTACTAAATCTAGAAAGAGATAACATCTAAAACCCTAGAAAGCAGAAAAAGCGGGAAACACCAACTATTACATTTTATCTTCTTTCTCTTCTCAAAGAATGGATAAGAATTATTCCAAGAATAGAAAGAAAGTGGGAAAGAAAGCTTCTAGAAGAAAGTTGCTTTAAAGCTCAATCACATCCGCTAGGAAGTTGGAGATTGTGTCCCGATTCGATGCATCTATGCCATCAATAGCAAAACACCACTTTTCAAGAATATCTTCAGCATCTGCAATAGATCTCAGGAAATCTTTGACCTCATTGGCCACTTTGTCGAACTTTGCTGACATCTTCGAAATATGACCTATCCTTTTGCCAATTGGACTGCAACTGTGAACAACACTCTAAAATTGATCTTGAACTTCATCAAGCCTGACTTAAGAACCGTCTTCAAGACTGTACCGAGAAGGAATCTCTATGATAAACTCACCAATGAAAAGGAGAACTTCAATCACACTTTGTCTGTAGGCAATAAATTCTTTGGATATCCTCTCATAGGTTTTAACTTTGAAAACATGACACTCTTTCTAGGCAAGGATTTGTCTCTTGTGTTCTCTTGAAATTGCTGAACCATAGGCTGTGTTTAAATCAACAATGATGATCTCATGCCTCAGTCTTACTTCTGCCAGTGTTTGTTCAAACCCTTGGATACCTTGATGTAGCTCATGAGCGTTTTCTCTTAATTGGAACATCTGTGCCAAGATCTCCTTTCCTCTGACAATGAAGGTCTTAATCCATTCCTGAGTCTCTTTCTCACAAATGACCAATTGTCTTAACTAATGGTGATCAGCTGGTGTCTCTAAGATCTGGTGCAACAACTAGGTTGCTTGTGAAGAACCATGGACAAGGTTAGAAATGAAAAGCCTGAGCTACTGATTTTCAACCTTGAGGGTTGCCTTGTCTTCTCCATCTTTAAGCACTCTCTCCTGAAGGTTTCCGGATACAACTCTGAAAAGACTCAGATTTGCATGCCTGGTATTTCTACCAAGATTATCCTTGACCATGACGAAGTCATCCATATTCACCTCATCTCTATTCTTGTCCTCTGGTGGAAATGCAGTCTCCTTGATTATCTCGTTATCAGGATTCCTATCAAAGTGAACTTGCTTCTTTGCTTTCTTCTTCAGAGGTTCCTAATAGATGTTATCGAGATCATCAACATTCACCTGATATGAAGGCCTTCTCCTAACCCTTCCTAAGGAGTTCTCAAGCCAAGACATGGTAGTATCTTTACTAACTTCCCTAGGAGGTGCAATTTCAATCTCTTCATCTTCAATATCAAGGTCGATGTGAATTGGTGAAAAACCTATCAAAGGTATAGAAACATGTGTTGAAGGTGGCTCCTCTGCTTCATCCTGAAGTACGGGCTCGTCAGGAGGAGCTTCTAAATCAACTGTAGGCTACTCCTGTATGACTATGCCTAAGAAGTCTAACCTTCTTCTTACATTTTTATTGGATCTACTACCTTTGACACCATCTTGAGACTGACTTTTTCCCTTCCCTTTTGACTGTGCTTTGGAAGAAAAGGGAATTGTCCTTGGCGACTCTGCTAATGGAATGGAGTTTTTCCTTTTAAGGATTAGGAAAACCTTGTTGTGCTCAAGGACTTGTCTTGTCCTGTCTTCAACTGAGAGTGACTCTTTATTTGCCTAGTTAACTTGTGGTAGGGGCTGATCTTCAATTCGCTTCTGAGTATACATCGAGAGAAGCACATCCTCATCATCATCTGATAGCCCTTCTATATCTTCATTTAAGCAATCCTTCATCAGATGGAGAGTGAGCCTGCTGTAACTATGCCTCTGCACCTCAAACTCATCTGTACAATTAGCCCAAAATCTTCAAGGGTAGATATATGATCATAGTTCTTCTCAAGTCAGCCAGCGTAGACACCATGAGGATCAAATGATCGCCTCTCATTATAAGACTTGAGGCCGAGTTTATCTAGCTCATCTCCCATTGTCTTTGCATCTGCGGCAGTCCTGCATGTGTAGATTCCCAACCCTAATGGAAAATGAAGGGAGGGTTTCTTTCTATTCCTCAAAACTGTGTGGACATCGTGTGCTTGCCTCAAGAATTCCATGAAGATGACCTCATCTGACGAATACCTTGGTAACATGAGCGGGGCACCTAAATAACCATAGACCCTGAGATAGGTGAAAGTGGGAAACTATATAAACCAATCTGCCCAATCTGCCATTGCTGCCTTGGCAACTGAAGAGATGCGGACATGCAATTCGTTGTCTAGGTCCCGCACTATGTACATCAAAAAGGCCTCGTTCACCCTTTTGTAGTGGTGCAATGACTTCATGAACTCCAACTAGGGATAGTAGTTATATATGTGTTGTACACTCAATGATCCCTTGGCGTTTAACCCTCTGAATTGACCTTGATAGGCCACCAGGTAGACTAGGTAAGACACCATGTGGAATACATGAAATTGAAAGTATTCTATTATCTGCTGATGTACATAGTCACTAATCAAGGTAGGCCAATCATAGAACTCGGTTTTCTTCATGATGTGGGGTATGGTGTAAAACATCCAAGGTTGAAACTTGGTGGCATCTTCTGAGCCAGTGACCCTGTTGAGCAAAGTGATGATGATGGAAATCTTGTCCTTAAACTATCCTCGCCCAACGTTCTTTGGCAGAGTCTTATGCTTTTCTTTCATCCATCTTTGTGCAATATTTTTATTGTATTTATCTTTATGCATATTCCATATCCTTTCACATTCACCCTTTGAGAGAGCAATGATTTTAGGCCATGGGGGAATGGAAAAACACTTCTCGATCATATCAGGCTTTAGACTGCAAACCAATCTGCCATCTGCTGACTGGATCTCCCTTGTAGCTGGCTTGTAATGTTTAATGCAAGTGATTACGAACTCAAGACTCTGAACTGATATAGGAATTGACGCTACTGCGAGGAGTCCAGAATGTCCCAGGTTCCTGATTGAGGTGTTGCCTACTCTCTCCAAGGCATGTAGATCGAACACCGGCTTGATATGATGCAAGTCCATCTCGGCCATTTTGATCTAATCGTGATAGAGAGCTGATTTAGTCTTGAAAACATTGGGAGTGTACTCCATTTTGGAAAACTTGAAGAATGACTATAAAATCGCCTTGGGTCTGACAAGTTTTGAGCGATTTCTATTTTTAGAATGCTATTTTTTTGCTCAAATGGACAAATTTTTTGGAAATTTTTTCTGAGATATGGGTTTTACTCAGAATTTTGATGCAAGACAACCCAGATCGTCTGTTTTTGAAAATTTTGAATTTTGCCTAAAAAAGTAGCAAACCCTAATTTCTTCAATTTTTCCCGAAAAAGCTGGCACCTGGGTTTTGTTCAGAACAAGGTTAGAAATGGACCCAGTTGATTAGATTTGCAAAACTCTGACGATTGATTGAAAAAGCAGCCCACCCTAGGTTTTGAAATTTTCTTGAAAAAAAGTTGTGATATGGGTTTTCTTTAGAAGACTGTTTGGAGAGGACCTAGATGGTTGAAAACTGAATGCACTAAGGATTTTACTGACATGCAAGATAAAAGCAGTTGCTGCAACTTGATGAAGTTCTTGAAAAATTCTTCAGAAGATTGAGGTAAAAAGATCCGGATGGCTGAAAACTTGAAAACCTTGGCCTTCTTCTTGAAAAACTTGATCTTCTAGATGAAAAAGCTTAAAAAAGCAAGGGTTTATGTTTCTGGTCTAAAAAATATGATGAAAAACCAGCAAGTTAAGCACTTGGATCTTGAAATAAAACTTCAAATTTGCTGCTCCAACTTTCTCCTTTGAAAGCTACCTGCAAAATAATGAAAATTACATGAAAGAAAGATATTAAATAGACTTAGGGTTTTGTTTTTCCTTTGCTTTCTTTTGCTTTTATTCTCAAAAACCCGAAATCAGCTATTCAATGAACTTGGACACCTCATTCTCCTTGCAATTTTGAAACTTTTGAAAACTTTGAAATTTTTTCTAAGGCATGAGAAGTTGAGTGCCCTTCTTCACCAGGGGCACCCACTTTATCCAGTGTTAGCCATTTTCTTGGCATTTTCAACTTTTCTTCATTTTGACCTCCTACTTTGCCTTTGATTTCCTGTTTGTAGATTGATCCGACAGGCGAGTTGAAAGATCCATTGCAGAGCCAGATTGATTCTGAGAAGGATGTTCTAGAGGTGCCTTTGGCGAAAAACTTCGTTTGGACCTTCGAATTCATGGGAGCCTCTTCCTTCCAGGGGTGCCCATTTCACCCAAAGTAAGTTATTATGATCTTCAAATTTCTTCATTGACACCTCTTCTATGAATGATCTCTTTGAATCTGGAGCTCCGCGCATTGAATCGACTACCTATTATGCTCATCACGAAGTTGACGAGATATGAGGAGGGGTCTTCTAGGAGAGATTTTCCCGAAAAGTGAATTTTATCCCCTCAAAAGTTTGGGTGCCCTTCTTGGCTGGGGGCGCCCATGCTCACCAAACTTAGCTTATTTTTCACCTTTTTGTGTTTGCTTCTAAACTTTGAAATTCAACTCTCACCAGACCCTCTGTTCGGCTACTTGTATCTCGCGACTGCGACCTCTGATAGATGTGCTGGATATCTCATTGGAGAGTTGGATCGACTGTGAAGAAATCACATTAGACATACTTCATTGAATTCATATGTTAGATACCCTAAAAACTTGGGCGCCCTTCTTCACCTGGGGCGCCCAAACTCACCAGACTTAGTTAAATTTCATTTGATTTTCTTCTGAGTTTGAATCTTCATTTTGTATATTCCTCTTTGATCTGAATTTACCAGAGATTGGACAGTCGGATGATTTGACGAAGACAGGCATGTCAAAGCTGGCTGAACACATAAGAGATTAAGCATATTTATGAACCCTGAAAGCTGAATTAGGTGCCTTAAAAATTTGGGCACCCTTCTTCACCAGGGGCACCCACTTTACCCAGACTTAGTCAAATTTTGATATTTTTTATTTACTCTCATTCTGACATTAGTTTGGATCCTCCCTGTTCAGCTTCGAATCTCAGATGACTGGATAATCTGATAACTACACCGTCGAACTCGCTGCAGAGCTGGTAGAGAATTGAGCAACTTTGATTGGATATGTAAACCCTAATTCCTTCATTTGGTGCCCTAAAAAGATGGTCGCCCTTTCTTACCTGGGGCGCCCAAGTCAACCAGTGTTAGAAAATTTTCACCATTTTTAATTTTCTTCCTCGTTCTTCATGACTACTTACCAACTCGCCTTTTGTCAAATGCTCTGAATGTTGAATCTGACGCTTGGAAGCTGAATGACCTTCATTGATGACCTCAGAGCTACTAATGTGCTTTTGAAAAAGCATAATAGACCCAGTAGGGCAAAACTGATTATTTTGAGATTCTGACTGCACTAGCCTGATATGGACGTGTTTTGAGCCAATCAAAATTAGTTTGGACCCTATTAGACCAAATTTCTATTTTTAGAAAGTTTTTCCAGTATCCATTTCCAAAGAAACCTAGAAAAACCCAAAAAACGTTACTAACTTTAGAAAATTTCTAAAAATAGTAGTTTTCCTAAAATTTAGGGATGAAAGACTGAGATTTGGGTTTTGTAGGTTAAGCTACTTTGAGCAGACCCAGATCGTTAGATTTTGACAATTTTACGTTTTAACCCCTCATGCAAGACATGCACACCCAAATTTTGACCTTTTTGACTGTTTTAACAAGAATTTTACTCATTTCTTCAAAATGTTTGGGTGCTGCCACAATAATGGGTTACACTTTTTGGAACATCCTAATTTTTGCTTGAAATCACATATTTTTAGAAAATACAATGATTTATGACTTTAAAGGTTCCAATTAAATTATTTTAATTAAAGAGGGATTGATCAAACCCCCTTGGATAAAACCTTGTTAGATTTAAACCATACCTATAATCGAGTCTCCTCTATGCCTATCAAAATGATGATAAAAAACCACTTTTGATTTACCTTTTGGGTGATCAAATGAATTCATTTAAAATTTGTGTTTTGTAATCCTGCAGCCCTTATTATAAGCTTCCCAAAAAGTATAATTTTAAATATGTTTAATTTGATTATTATATTTATTTTTTATTTATTGTGAATGTAGGATTTTCAATGAACATCAAGTTCTTTATTTCACACATACGAAAAAATAGAAAAATAGAGATAAAATTCAAAATAATGCATGTGCACTAGGTATTGATGTTCTTATTCAAACAAAAAAAGAATAATTTCATTCAAATGAATACAAAAAAAGTTATGTGGGCTGAAGTACACCTCTGTCCAAATTATAATTATGCTGACTTGGAAAATTAATTAAAAAAAATATATGTAACAAAAATTTATCAAAAAATATCCATTCCCTAGATATTGGTGTGAAAAATTTGTATTTTAAAAATAGAATTGTATCCTAGCTATAAAAAAAGTTACATGGGCCAAAGTAAACATCACTTTTTAAAAATGCTGATTAGTAGAAAAAATAAATTATTAAAAATTACATAAAATGATTCACAATTTATTTTTTAATTTTTTTTAAAAAATATAATTAGAATCTACACAAAATATCTAACAAATAACTAGTTTAATTCATCTTCAAAACCTTAATGGTTTAGCTACTATAGGTGTAAGAAAGTGAATGTCTAGTGAAAAATCTTGATTTTAATGTCAAGTTTGGCCAAAAACTGTAACCCATTATTGTGGGATCACCCGTCTAAGTGTAACAAAATTTTTAATTTTGGGGTACAACAAACTATCTTAAAGGATAAACTAAAGGAAATAAGTTACTCTCTACTTGCCACTTCTCTTGAACAACTATTTCCCTTTCTCTTAGATAATAATAATCACCTTCCCACATCAAGCATTTCAAATATCCCCTAAAAATAATTTATCAATCTCTATGGACCATGTATTTACCACCATGTGTTAGGTAATTCTACCAACCAATATGAAGACTTCAATAAAATATATAAGATCCTATTGATAAAGGTTTGATGCAAATTTGTCCTTATGGTACACCTTCCCAAAAGACTCATGACAATGAGATATTTTATTTTGATGACTTGGGAATAACATGACTTATCATTCTCTCATGATCCATAAAATAATACATTTTTTCTTGATAAACAGGATGACACAAAGCCTTATTTTAAAATATTATTGATGACCACCCCACTATCCATGCATTGCCACATGCACCACTCCATTCCTTTATTCCATTCTTATATAAGATTCCTTCACAACTACATACATAACAGTGCAAGAGTTTAAAGAAAAGAACCATTCACTAGCAAAATAACTTCAAATGAACCCAAAGTTGACACAACAATTTGATTATTTCACAAAATGAACAACTTACAACCATACAAGATATACGATCACGAATGATCTTTGAATTTACTTCAACTTTACAATTCTCTATAAAATGTACAAGTGTTTACTAAAAGTGACCTATTTCCCTAAAATGAAATGACCTATTTCCTTTTATAGATTCCAAGCCTAAGATCAATTTCAACATCATCATAATCCCCTAATAGATCAATCGATTGTAAAATAAGACATGTGGCAAGTGACAAGCTTTCCTTATATGGTTAATTGGTGACAATTGTCAGATAAAGTCCTCTATAATCTTCTAGAAAAAACTATTACTAATTATGATTGACTTGGTCAAAATTATCCCATGACTTTTCCATTCTGGTAACACTCAGAATCTCTGTAAAACACCATAAGGAATTATGCGTCAAGTTAATATATCTTGTGGCATGCCAATTCTCTACAAAATTGGTAACAACTAGTCAACAAAATATTGCATATTCTATGTCAGAACATTCCTTCTTCATTGGTTGAAAGATGACGTACTCATATTTGTACTCCAAGTCTTGGCTTGATCAAATTTTTCATATCTGCATAAGGAATAGTTCACTTTTATCAAATATATATTTTTTAAAACTAAAACAATATATACCTTTAATTTTCCTATTAACGTTTCCCTTTGCTTCAAGACAGGTTCAATAAGCATACAAACATCCACAAATATTTTATATAATGAAATTTTCTTTTCATGCATAAAATTTATTTTTCATGATCAGTTTACACTAACAATCACTTTTATTCACTAAGAAAGTGTTACAGGACGTTTGCAAGGAAAATCATCGATATTGGAATTCTAGTCATTCTTACTAGATGTGGAAATTCTGGATGTAAGGTACCAGATTTTGTAAGAGTGAAATTATTTGCAAAAATATTCATATTTCGATTTAGGATCTAGGTGCAACTGGATATGATATCGGGTTCAGTTAGTTTCATTACATAATCAATACTACCTTAATTACGTTAAGAGCTCTTTTGCAAGTGAAATTGTTGCTACTACATCTCGATATGATATTGTATACTATGTATAGTTTAGTAACATTTGGAAAGCTTAGAATTTACGAGAATATTCAAACTTCATAAAAAGATTTTGGGTGGTCAAAGTGGATCTTCACCTGAACTCAAATGTATGGTTCAATAAGATATCGAAACTTTTATTTAGGATATAATAGAATTTAATAAAGTTTTGGTTTTGCGCAAATGAAATTTTTTACATTATAGAAGACCATGCAGATTACAACCAGATCCCTTTGTGTTTTGTGGAAAAAATCAATTATACAAATAATTTTACCAGATAAAGAACATCATCTAGACAATATCATCATCTAGACAATATCAGGGTTTGTAAGACCAAAAATTCTTGCAAAGCATAATTTCCTTATTTGGATAAATTTCAAGTTGCCCAAAAAGATAACTAATTTTGAGCTGATTTTCAACTGCTTGACTAGAATAATACATTTAGGGTACTCAAATTCAAAATTTCTACCAAAATGCAAGGATTTATCAGTACTATTAAAGTGAAAGAAAAATGAAAAAGAAGAGGTTCTTATTTTGTTTTTAGTAAAGTGGGGTGTGTCATGAGACTACACAATATCTACCTCCCATTTAAGATACAAGGAAAATAATTTAAACATCTTCTCTATATAAATAGAAACACCAATGATTTTAAACTCTCAAATTATTTGACTCACAAAAAAAAAAATGTTTAGTTCCATATTAACACAACAAAATACATTATTTCACAATGTGAAGTAGAATTAGTAGGGACCTAAGGGTTCTCTCATTCCCCATTGGCTCTTGTATACACCCCCATACTTATTACAATTGTCAATTTCATCATGATATAAATAACTAAAGTAATGTATTTATAACTACATTATCAATTGATAATATTCAAATTTGTGTACCTCAAACATGCTTTGGTGTGCACCACATGGATGTGATAATAACCCAATTTTTTTGAAGATAGGAAAGAATTATCTTGCCACTTAACATTAGAACTTTTATGATTACAATTCTTCAGATTAGTAAAATATAATAATTCAAATTTAACCATATCTAGATAACCTAGTAATCATGTTTAAAAAGTCACTCAATTATATAAATTAACACTCCCTCGTGGCAATTACACATTTGTTTTTAGAAACAAGATTGATTAATATTAATTTTGAATGGTTGAATTTATATAAATCAACATAATAATGAAAACTCACATTATAATTCATTGGTTAGCAATATCATAACTACATACACCATTTCAAATTAGATCTCCCTTTCATACTAAATTAAATTACAAATGGTAAGCAAGCTACATTGGAAATTCTAATTCTAGGGATATCATAAATGTAAGTGCATTGAACTTACAAATCCTCAGTTGAACTTACAAATTTGAAAATTGAAAAGGAAATTTCAGAGGAGGTTAATTCATGTGTTCAAAAAGAAAAAATGGTCAATTCATTGTTCAAAAATTGGGATAGTTATCTATTGAAGAATTGGAAGGGAATCAAGTTGCCATTTGATGGAAGCTTGCACAAAAGTAGCAATAAAAAAGTGGACAAAAGTTCAGTCAAATGGAAACCTCCTCAAGCAGAGTTCATAAAATTAAATTTTGACGGAGCATAAAAGGGTAACCTAGGCAGTTCAGGGGCAGGCATTTGCATTAGAAATTCATTAGGAAAAGTGCTAGCAACATCTTCAATCCATCTACAACACTGTACAAATAATATTGCAGAAGCTCAAGCTCTTTTGTTGGGTTTAGAGTTGGCATTGCACTTGGGGGTTTCAAATTTACACATAGAAGGAGACTCAATGATAATTGTTAATGCCTATAGAGAAAGAAGGATTCACAATTGGTATTTATGTTATATTCTGCAAAAAGTATGGTCATTGTTAGAGAGGTTTAAGGCCTCCATAATAACTCACACATATAGGGAAGGAAATAGGGTTGCAAATTTTCTAGTAGGTATGGGAAGTGATGCTCATGAGTTAAATGTTATCAATGATACAAGTCAAATTAATGCTTATCCACAATTAGTGGAATTAATAAATCAAGATGCAAAGGAGTCTTAGTAAGTTTCAAATTGTGTAAGGTGATTATATGAAGGAAAATAAATTTAATAAACTTTGGGGTGGCTAAAGATTATGATGATCAATACTTGATGGTTTGTATAGATCTTAAAGGTCACATGTTTGATAGTGTTCAACTAATCAAGGACAATGTGGATGTCATCAGCTTAAGTGAATCTAAGGAGATAATATTATTATCTTGTTGTTTAAATTCACTTAGCTATAGTGTGCTCTCACTAAAGTGGCTTGGCATGTAGTTTGGAGTAGGGCTAAATTGAAATCTCCAAAGAATGATTAGTATTTGTTGAAGGTTGTATCATTATTGGGACATCCTGTACCATACAACTTGTACCATCTAGTGCATCAAACCTCATGGGAATATGAAATGGGATATTACATCCTATCATCAAATATGTTTTATTTAACCCCATTTTTTGTGTTTACAGGTTGAGAGTACTAATCATGCGTAAGGCAATTTATCTACATGTGCTTAAGTCTAGGTGTCGACTATAGGATCTAGATGAATGGGTGATAATAAACTGATAAGACAAAAAAATCATAGTCCATTCTACAAAACCACATCTATCTGCCATCATTTCCAAGAATGGCTTGAGTTAAGAAAATTGCCTTTAAATGTGTAACTGCCAGTTAGTTTGCAAAAAGTCTTGTTCTATTTTGAAGCTCGTTGTAGCATCTCATATGTGGATAATTTTTCATTTCTATAGCTCTTGAATATTGTGGTGTTTGGTTTCTTCTTCAGAGGATGGCTAATAGTGGGCGTCGCTTGGTGGTTACAAATAAAATCAAGTTTCATCCCCAAAATTATAGAATGCCATTGGCGGTTTGATTGTGGGAATTACCCTTCTTCGACTGCATAGAGAAAGAACATCTTCAACAAGTGTTTAAGGTATATTTCCATCGAAGACTGTTGAGCATTCTTTATGAAAGTCTTATAATTATGTTCTATCGATAGGTGTTAGTCACATCAATGGGACCTTCTTATTTGTCTCCCCGATAACCCGATATACTTTTGGTTTGGTGTGACTTGGCTCTATCAACGAGACCACATGATTTGTATCAACGATAGAATGATAATGCTATCTTGTCGGTGGAACCCTAACGACAGTCTCAATGATAGATCAATAAGCCTATATTGGTGTGACTCAGGGACTTTGGTGGAACTCTCCACCATGTCTCAATGATGGACCAATGACTATGGTGAGACCTAAGTTGATAGATGGGGAGTGGTAGGTTGTGTTGAATTGGTAGTGGGGGCCACATCGACTGGTGTGATCGTTATTGGTATGAAATTCTCATATCAGTGAGAGTCAATTTGTTGTCTCACTGATATACCGATACATAATGAATCATTTGAGCGGTAAAGTGGACATCAATAGGACTTGTTCATATCGGTGGAAGGTGATTTGTTGTCTCTTTGATGTGGTAATGGACTTGGTTGATGGTGTGCTCTGAGGTGCTCACATCAGTGTGACGATGAGTGTTCATTGAGACATGGTCATGGGTCTCACCGATACTCTAATGGCTGTTATTCTTGGTAGGTATTTCACTCGTCAGAGTGAGTCAAATAGTTTAGTGTGAGGTTGAAGTTTGTCCCACTGATGGCTCGATATGGTTCCATGGGAACTACCATTCTCGGGCTATATAGAGAAGGTGTAGCCACAACAAGCATTTAAAGAGGTAGAAAGACAGTGTTCAACTTCATGGAGAAATTTCATGGAATTTCTTTCCTGAGATCTCACACTTGTCCTTAAGGGTCAGGATTAAGAGAGGTGGTAGCACATCACAGGGCGATAAGAGGGCAAGGTAATATACCTTGCAGGAATGTTGCAATGCAAGAGGATTAGGGGTTAAACTCAGTCCAGGGTCCTTGTAGGGGAATGTAATCAATTTTTTCACTTATATAAGTGCTAATGTAATCCATATATGGTTATAGCTTTTCTTTTTTGGTTCTGGGTAGTCTAAAGAACACTAAATTTATAGTGTCATATATGGGAGGGAAGATAGATAGTAGTTGTAAAGGTTTTTGTTGGTTATGTTCAACTACATTATACCATATGTTGTAATTATTTATAAGTATTAATATAATCTATAGGATTTTTCCTTTTGCTAAAAAAAAATGTAAGTGCATTGGAGGAAATATTCAAAATAACAACTTTGATAAGTTCAAATACATTTTCCATGATAATTTATCAAATGTTAAAACAAGGTTAAGCTTTCAATGTTAAGATGATATAACATCCTAATTCCTAATTCAACAATAATAATTAACAAGTGTAAAGACTACTTTTCTTTTCAAACCCAATTATAGAGTAAGAAATCACAAAGGGAAATAAAAACTATCTTAAATTGATATTTTTTTGTAACACATACAACAATCACTAATGACAATCTTATTTATGATAATGACATCATATGCATCTAAATCCATGAAACAAGAATACAAGTATTGTTAAAAAAACTTATAAATATTATTGTCACTATACATGATAAGGTCATAAGATATAAGCTTATGGTACTTAAAATATCATTGTAACACCTTAAGATATTTCCCTCATACTAACACATTAACAAGGAATCAAAACAACATGTATTGCATGATCCACATTAGATCAAGATTATATAGTCCCTCTATTAAATTGACTAATTAATGGTAATAAAATCTAATTTAATGGTACATAAGGAGTTGTAACTATTATATGAAAAGTTAGGGCCTTACATTACTGCTACAACATGATGACAATGGAAAAGAGAGCTATATATTATATCAACCACACCTTTAGTAGGTTACAAGCTAAACTATACACCAATGATAAGAGAATGTCTCATAGTCATCTTTAGTTATCAAAAACTTAGATATTATATGCTCAATCATAAAACTAAGCTCATCTCAAAATTGACTCACTTAAGTATCTAATATCTAAATGTACTCTCAATGGATGTATGAAAAAATGGGTTATGATCCTAAGTGAATTCAATATTGGGTATGTGGATCAAAAAGTAATCAAAGGATAAGTAATAGCAAATAAATTAGGTGAATCACCTTTAGTTGTGCATCATCAACTCATTTCATTTTTTTTAAATGAATATATATTCTCCATTACTGAGCATACACATTAGAAACTATATTTTGGTAGATCCAACACTCACCATGGTTTAGGAGTAAGAATCCTATTTTCATACCATAGGGAGACTGTATACCTAAGTCACATGGGTTAACTTTCTAATGCAAAATAAATGTTAGTTGAATATGAATCTCTTATTCCAAGTCTCAAAATGGCTATCCAATAGAAGATTACAAAGTTGGACGTCTTTGGAGAGTCTCTACTTGTCATAAAACAAATGATGAGTATCAAACAAAAGATGACAAGATTCTTTCCTATGAAAGAATGGTAGAAAACTTTAAGAAGTAATTTTTATCGATTTATTTTAATAAAGTACCCCACTTGAAAAATAAATCTATAAGGGACATGGAAACCATTGGATCACTGTTAGACATTCCACACAATAGTCAGTGATGTGAGTTCCTTGTTGAGTAGCTTTTGATACTTGCATACCACACCTTCAATACTGAGATAGTGTGTGAAAATTTTGTTCCTAATTCCCTTTGCTACCATGACATCCATACATACCTTCATGACAATATCCTTCGATCCAATTTATCCAATACCCAACGAAAAACCTTTGTATATTGCCCATCTCATTTCACCATCCTTGGAAATACAACCCTCTATTGAAAAAGAGTTTTGATGGTGCCATCCTAAGATTCCTTAACATATAAGAGGTCCAAAATAGTTTATGAGAGGTACAAGAAGGCATCTACAATTCACTTTCTAATGTTCTTACCCTTTCCAAAAAACTCTAAGATCAGGTTACTGTTGGCCTACCATAGAACAAGATACTAATCAATTGGTTAAGAAATCCTTACATTGCCAACAACACAAATATTTGAGACATGCGCCATCATAGGAATTGAAACCCTTCACTAATCAGATGTCCTTACTCATAGTGGGGCCTTGACCTCATTTGAAAAATTCACCTCTCTTCCTCCAACCGTCACAATTTTATAATCATCGCTACTAAATATTTCACAAAGTGGGTCGAAGCCATTCCACTCACCTTGTAACAACCCTGGTGTTCTACTTAGTAAAATTTCCAATATTTCACCTCAAGTGAATAAACCATGATGTCATATCATAGTAGTAAAATTTTCTCTTTCCATAATGTAAATTACATGCACATTTGAAATAAAACTATTTCCAAATTTCCATTGCATTCCATGGTAATTTCACAAATCTTTCCATTACATAGATGTCATAATTCATGATTACATCTTTCCATATGAATGGGTACAAGATACAAAAATAGCTCCTTTGAGCTTCTTATCAATAGATATAGATGGTCTAGGATCTGAATTTCAAAACCTTGACCTTTTGTCACCTATTAAGGAGGAGAAGCATCACTCAAGCACTTTTTCACCAACCACAAACTCATATGTAGTCCCACACACATCTATCATAAGATAGATTGCCCTTCCCTTTGATGAAGAGATTGTTGAGTAACCCTGTACGACAAACCACACTGAGTTTAGTGTTGTTCCCTACATGACTAAAACTTGTAACCCTACAATCTACAACTAGCATGTACTACATGGACACGGTGAACTAATAGTGGAGCCAAAGGAAATCAAACTACTTTGGCCAAAGTTTTTTCACTCAGTACATCGAGTGATGGTAATTTATTCACTTACACTTCTTAAGCTCATTTTGACTTAAGGCCACTATAATCTATGCATAGGTAATCCCTCCCATGGGTAATCTTTAACCCTAGAATTAACCTATCATTAATCTTACATACTCTAGGGTATTTCTACTCTTAAAGCATATGTAAAAGTTCCCTCCCTTCATTGGACTAACAATCCTAGGAGTAACCCACTAGTTATCTATTATAATAAAATAACTTAGTTGTATGAAACCCTTAAGCTACCCTTGTTTAATCATATCTAGTACATTAATACCTATGAATAACAATTCCTCCTACGAGGAAGTAATTACAAGCACTTCATAAAAAAACATAACTTCTATTTTCCTTTCAAAGCAAATACTATTTTTCTCTAATGCAAGTAATCTCAATAGAGTAAATAAAGCATTCAAGAAACAATCTTTTATAAACTAAGACAATTAAAGGAAGAATTATCCCCATGCCTATAACTTGCTTATCCAGTTGACTGAATGATGAACAACTTCCCAACTACAACCACTAGCTTTACTTTGATTTCACAAGCAATGCCTCTATAAAATCCATGCAAATCAACTTACTCAACTCAGCTAAAAGGTGGTGCATAAGGAAAGAGTACACTCAACATAAAATTCCACAAATCGACCTCATTAGTTGACAACAACATATGACTATTTCAAACAACACATTATCAAAATGTGACATTTAAATTACTCTCAAAATGAACTTCTACAACAATTATAACTTCTTAATATGGCACCAAGAAAGTAGCCATTCACCCTATAAGTTGGTGTGACCTTTCCTCTTTGAATTAGTTTATTCTCAAAATGCAACACTTGTATACAATCGACTAAGTCTATGATGAGTCGCTTTGTATCATAAATTAGCTTTGAATAATTCATTTCCCTACTGCATTCTCTTCCTATTATCATGCATTTATAATAACTTTTATGTTGGTAAGAATCCATCGATCTATGATGAGGCATCCCAAGAGTAATGTTGTTTACTAAGTCAAATGCATTTTATCTCAAGCATCGGCTAAGTCAAACTCTGCATATCGACTTATTTGCTGCACTATATGATGAGTTTCATTGCATTCCCCATCATTTAACTCATGAATGTCAACCCAGGGTAGTGTCCATGGCAATATGCAAAAGGGAGAGGAAATCAATTGCATTAAAAATGTTTTTTCTATAAACAAAATTGAAAGGCAATGCATGAAATAAATTGTTGGAATCAAATCTAATCTAAGAGCTTATAAATGAGATGCTGGAATTAAATCTATCCTAAGAAACTTGTAAAAGGAAATACTATAAATGTAATTGTTGGAATCAAATCTATCCTAGAAAACTTGTAAATGGAAATACTAGAAATGTAATTGTTGCTAAGAAATAAAACTACAAACAATAGTTGTTGCTAAAAGATAAACTATATTATTTTATAAAACTCTTCCCCATTTGATTTCTTGATTACAATTAATTTATATAATTCTTATTTTCAACTAATCTCAAAGACGAGCCTTAATTGTTGTGCAACAACTTGCTAGAAGATAGGAACATGTGTTGAAGGAAAAAGATGAGTCTTTCCTTCATCTTGTTGGGTCAATTTTATTTGGTTGTCTGAAAAAAATATGCCTATTTTTCAGCCCCCAAACAAACTCCAAAAAGACATTTGATTGCTGAAAAATTCATGACTTTCCCTTGTGCATCATTAAAACTCATAAAAAAACTCCTAGATGCTTGCAAAAAGGTTCAAACTACCCAAAATTGTCTCCTAGATATGCTCCATTTGTTTTCACAACCCAACAACCTACCTTAATGCTTGGAACTATCCCCTAGATGCTCTCAACTATTGTCCCTTAACTGCTCATAAAATCCCAAATTGCTCAACCTCTTCATAAATGATTCTTACTTAGTTTCGAGAATTCTAGAGCATAGAAGCAAACAAATGAACAAATTTCAGAGCATGGAAGTAGATTTCTGGAGCATCGGATTGGTGAAGTTTTCTCTCAAAGCACAAACTTAGGTTTTTGTGAAATTTAATGGGTGTTTTCGCCTTGTCTTCAATTTTTTGTCCAAAAATCTCAAGAACCCAAATTGTATTTTTTAAGATATGATGAAATCTTTGACTACTGCAACTGAAAATTTCTTACTTTCCTCATCATATCTAGTCTTGATAAACTTCATAATTAAGCAAATTACATGTTTTTATTTGGCTAATAGATGAGACTTTTTTTGTCTCATCACTATATTTTGCATATAGTTTGTTCTTTATCCATTTCCAATATACTTTATATTCGGCCTTTATAATGCTTTGCATTTGTCATACACAAATCAACCTATGTTCATTTAATAAATTGACCTCAAGACATTGCTTAAGTTATTCAATCTCTAAGCTTATAATCATATATACACATAAATATATATTTATATATATATATATATTATATATGTACATAAAAAAGGGAGAGGAAATCAATTGTGCATGACATGCTTTTTCTATAAACAAAATTGAAAGGCAATACATGAAATAAATTGTTGGAATCAAATCTAATCTAAGAGCTTATAAATGAGATGTTGGAATTAAATCTATCCTAAGAAACTTGTAAAAGAAAACACTATAAATGTAATTGTTGGAATCAAATCTATCCTAGAAAACTTGTAAAGGGAAATACTAGAAATGTAATTGTTGTTAAGAAATAAAAATACAAACAATGATTGTTGCTAAAAAATAAACTATATTATTTTATAAAACTCTTCCCCATTTGATTTCTTGATTACAATTAATTTATATAATTCTTATTTTCAACTAATCTCAAAGATGAGCCTTAATTGTTGTGCAACAACTTGCTAGAAGATAGGAACATGTGTTGAAGGAAAAAGATGAGTCTTTCCTTCATCTTGTTGGGTCAATTTTATTTGGTTGTCCGAAACAAATATGCCTATTTTTCAGCCCCCAAACAAACTCCAAAAAGACATTTGATTGCTGAAAAATTCATGACTTTCCCTTGTGCATCATTAAAACTCATAAAAAAACTCTAGATGCTTGCAAAAAGGTTCAAACTACCCAAAATTGTCTCCTAGATATGCTCCATTTGTTTTCACAACCCAAAAACCTACCTTAATGCTTGGAACTATCCCCTAGATGCTCTCAACTATTGTCCCTTAACTGCTCATAAAATCCCAAATTGCTCAACCTCTTCATAAATGATTCTTACTTAGTTTCGAGAATTCTAGAGCATAGAAGCAAACAAATGAACAAATTTCAGAGCATGGAAGTAGATTTCTGGAGCATCGGATTGGTGAAGTTTTCTCTCAAAGCACAAACTTAGGTTTTCGTGAAATTTAATGGGTGTTTTCGCCTTGTCTTCAATTTTTTGTCCAAAAATCTCAAGAACCCAAATTGTATTTTTTAAGATATGATGAAATCTTTGACTACTGCAACTGAAAATCTCTTACTTTCCTCATCATATCTAGTCTTGATAAACTTCATAATTAAGCAAATTACATGTTTTTATTTGGCTAATAGATGAGACTTTTTTTGTCTCATCACTATATTTTGCATATAGTTTGTTCTTTATCCATTTCCAATATACTTTATATTCGGCCTTTATAATACTTTGCATTTGTCATACACAAATCAACCTATGTTCATTTAATAAATTGACCTCAAGACATTGCTTAAGTTATTCAATCTCTAAGCTTATAATCATATATACACATAAATATATATTTATATATATATTATATATGTACATAAAAAAGGGAGAGGAAATCAATTGCATGACATGCTTTTTCTATAAACAAAATTGAAAGGCAATACATGAAATAAATTGTTGGAATCAAATCTTATCTAAGAGCTTATAAATGAGATGCTGGAATTAAATCTATCCTAAGAAACTTGTAAAAGAAAACACTATAAATGTAATTGTTGGAATCAAATCTATCCTAGAAAACTTGTAAAGGGAAATACTAGAAATGTAATTGTTGTTAAGAAATAAAAATACAAACAATAATTGTTGCTAAAAAATAAACTATATTATTTTATAAAACTCTTCCCCATTTGATTTCTTGATTACAATTAATTTATATAATTCTTATTTTCAACTAATCTCAAAGATGAGCCTTAATTGTTGTGCAACAACTTGCTAGAAGATAGGAACATGTGTTGAAGGAAAAAGATGAGTCTTTCCTCATCTTGTTGGGTCAATTTTATTTGGTTGTCCGAAACAAATATGCCTATTTTTCAGCCCCCAAACAAACTCCAAAAAGACATTTGATTGCTGAAAAATTCATGACTTTCCCTTGTGCATCATTAAAACTCATAAAAAAACTCCTATGCTTGCAAAAAGGTTCAAACTACCCAAAATTGTCTCCTAGATATGCTCCATTTGTTTTCACAACCCAACAACCTACCTTAATGCTTGGAACTATCCCCTAGATGGTCTCAACTATTGTCCCTTAACTGCTCATAAAATCCCAAATTGCTCAACCTCTTCATAAATGATTCTTAGTTTCAAGAATTCTAAAGCATAGAAGCAAACAAATGAACAAATTTCGGAGCATGGAAATAGATTTCTGGAGCATCGGACTAGTGAAGTTTTCTCTCAAAGCACAAACTTAGGTTTTCGTGAAATTTAATGGGTGTTTTCGCCTTGTCTTCAGTTTTTTGTCCAAAAATATCAAGAACCCAAATTGTATTTTTTAAGATATGATGAAATCTTTGACTACTGCAACTGAAAATCTCTTACTTACCTCATCATATCTAGTCTTGATAAAATTCATAATTAAGCAAATTACATGTTTTTATTTGGCTAATAGATGAGACATTTTTTTGTCTCATCACTATATTTTGCATATAGTTTGTTCTTTATCCATTTCCAATATACTTTATATTAGGCCTTTATAATGCTTTGCATTTGTCATACACAAATCAACCTATGTTCATTTAATAAATTGGCCTCAAGACATTGCTTAAGTTATTCAATCTCTAAGCTTATAATCATTTATACACATAAATATATATTTATATATCTATTATATATGTACATATATATATATATTATATATGTACATATATATATACATATATATATGTCAACAAATAGCTTTAATGCTATGTCTTATATATATGTATATATATTAATATATATTCCATGTCCAACAAGTATACATAAATTTGATATATGAATAGATACAAACAAGTTAAAGTTAACACAATTTAATAATAATATATTATTTACATACATATACATATATATATATATATACACACTCCTCTATATAAGCATTAATGCTCATGTGTGTATATGTATATATATATAAACATATATACAATCACATATTTATTCATATCGTACAAAAGCCATAATACATTCAATAATCAAGCAATTACGACTAAGTGATATATTCACAATAATAACACATGTGTATATACACACACGTGATATATATACGCTTATCTAATAAGCATTAATGCTTACATGTGCATATTTGTATATATACATGACATATATATACATATTCTATAGCAATTAATAGTCAAATAATCCCTTCAATATCCGAAATAATTATGACCATGCGACTATATTCATCTTAACATATTTATACACATAAATGCATATCTATACATATGTTGTCATACTCATATGGACATCCCATTATACCAAGTGTACATGTATGTCGACATATGTGTATATATGCATATATGCATATATCCCAAATACTCATTCAACCATACAACCAAGCACATACACAATTACCATCGTGTTGATAGGGAATAGACATGTGGTGTATATATTCTTATACACATACACCACATACATACTCATAAGCAACTCATTCATAATTGTGCATAGGTACATCTACCTATGTACTCTCATGTACATGATCCTCGATGCGTATGATCCATTGTTGATACAAATATGCATACACATATACATTCAACATATATTTCACTCATTTATCAAGCATAGTAATATGAGGAAGGACTCATAAATTCCAAACATATAAACATCATCCAAGCATGCATTCAATAGTAATCACAACCCTTAATAATGAAAAACATCATACTAAGGATGACTTACCAATTTCCAACACTATGTCTAGACTCAACCATTCTACTATGAGTGTGTGTAAGCTCAAATATTAGGTTATGTTACTGGTTACCCAACCAAGATCTTCTCCTTGTTGGAAACACAAGGGCAGACAACTGAGAGGGGGGGTGAATCAATTGTCTCACAAATTTAAACTTATTAAACTTTTTCTCAGATCTGATTAATAACCATGAAAGCATAAATCATTACCACATCAGAAACACACATAAAAGCAAGATTTTTTACGTGGAAACCTTGTTAGGGGAAAAACCACAGTGGAGATTAGTCCACAAGATTATAACCTATTAAAATTATAAAAGAATAAATGGGAAATGTACATGCATTCAGAGACACTGCCTAGAGCTCATTGCTCAAATACAAAAGGCTTACTATCTAAAGGAAAACTCACAGTCTTACAAAAAGATTCAGATTACATCCACAAGATTTTGAATTGAGAAAATAGCATTTGCTCATGTCTAATTACAATTCCAATTAAGCACAAAAAATCTTCACTCTTCTTCACACTTAACTTCTTCCTTCAAATTATTAGAACATTATTCATACATAGGACTCACACACTTTGCTTCACCATTCATTCAAATGATAAAACAATCACTCATATATATTTGCAACCAAGAATAACATCATCTACATGTCGACTTCAATAAAATATAAAATGAATACAAACTGTCGGCCCAAAACATAAATAATTATCAATGGGAATCAACCAAAGTCGGCCACAACATAGTGAAGACCCAAAATAATATCCTCAAACATGAAACATCTTCAATAATTATTCCCCGAAGATCCATAATGTACTACAATCACCCTATCGACCATGAACATGAAAAACATGAATACATAAAAGAAAATCTTCAATCGTGAGCACACCAATCAATGCGGATGTACAACAAAAATAGAGCATGATCTAGAAACCTCCACAAGCATTATGAATCACCAAAGAAGCATCTGCAACACTTCACATTACTAGAATCACAACATCTTCTTTCAAGAACACCAATTGAAGTAACAAATTAACTGTTAGAACACAAATACTCATAACTCAATCAAATCTTCATGTGGATCTCTGAAACTTGACGTGGATAAACTAGACATAATTGAAAACAAACCATTTAATCCATAACCTATGATCATCAACATACTGAGCTAGTTTAGTATGCTGGCTAAACTGAACTTCACTGCACCACCGACAACCTGCAACTTACTTTATTACAATTTTCTCAATATCCTTGACATATATAATCTCTAATTCCAATAGTGTTGACATCAATGACAACCAAATATCAGCAACATCCAAAAATATCCCCCTTTGGCATTGATTGCAACACATGATGTGAAAAACATCATCAACCCAACTTTCTCTTAGCACTTTCTCCCCCTTAGATTTATACTCTTCTCCCCAGATAATTCATAATTTTTCACATGATTCTCCTCCCCCTTTGACATCAATGAAAAAGATAATGTGTATCTTTGTCCACAAGCTCTGAACCACATTTCTAAACACCTGACTACTCCCCCAGATTAGCAGCCACCACTACATCAATCTAGATCAATATATGACTATGAAATGCACAAACTGATGCAAGTCAATGCATCTTAGTTTTGATTAGGAGGGGTAATCACCCCTAGCTTCCCTCTGAGAATACTCAAAAGTATCCTTAGGAAAAGGCTTAGTAAAGATATTCGCAATCTATTCCTTAGTGGGCACATACTCCAATCTGACTTCCTTTTCACTCACCTTCTCTCTCACTATGAAATGCACAAACTGATGCAAGTCAATGCATCTTAGTTTTGATTAGGAGGGGTAATCACCCCTAGCTTCCCTCTTAGAATACTCAAAAGTATCCTTAGGAAAAGGCTTAGTAAAGATATTCGCAATCTATTCCTTAGTGGGCACATACTCCAATCTGACTTCCTTTTCACTCACCTTCTCTCTCAAAAAGTGAAACTTGATAGATATATGTTTGGTTTTTGAATGCAACACCAAATTCTTAGAAATGTTAATTATACTTGAATTATCACGGAATATAGCAATAGATTCATCATACATAACTTTGATATCTTTCAACATTTGCTTCATCCACAATACTTGAGTACAATTATTAGCAACAACAATGTATTATGCCTTTGATGTAGATAAAGAAATGACATTTTGCTTCTTACTTAACCATGAAATCAACTTCTTTCCCAAGAAAAATGCACCACCACTAGTACTATTTTTGTCATTCACATCTCTTGCCCAATCAGAATCAGTAAAGGCACTCAAAGTAAGGACATCTTCTTTAGGATACCATAGGCCAAAATCAACTATCCCCTTCAAGTATCTAAAAATCCTCTTCACAACAGTCACATGAGATTCCTTAGGATCAGCTTGAAATCTTGCAGCAATGCATACAATATTCATGGTATCAGGTCTAGTTTGAGTCAAATAAAGCAATTCACCAATCATAGATTTGTATCTAGTCTGATTTTCTTTAGGAGAATCATCATCTTGTGTCAACTTACATCCAGTCACCATAGGTGTACCAACCAGCTTTGAATCTTCCATACCAAACTTCTTTAGTAATTATTTCACATACTTGGACTGAGATATAAAGATCCCTTTGTCTATCTAAGTAATTTGCAGTCCCAAAAAGAATTTCATTTCTCCAATCATAGACATCTCAAACTCACTTTTCATCTCATCAACAAACTTCATGCACAAACTATCATCTCCTCAAAAAATGATATAATCAAAAAAGACTTCAAAAATCAACTATTTTTCATGATCAATCTTGAAATACAAATTACTATCAACAATACCTTTATTAAATACAAGTTTCAACAAATACATATCCAATCTAGCATACCATGCTCTTGGGGCTTGCTTAAGTCCATACAATGCTTTCTTCAACTGACAAACCATGTATCCCTGATCAGTCAATTGAAATCCATTAGGTTGCTCAATATACACTTCTTCCAATTCACCATTTAGAAATGCTGACTTGACATCCATCTGATAAACCTTGAAGTTTTTGTAAGAAGCATAAGCAAGAAATAATCTCACAACTTCAATCCTAGCAATAGGGGAAAAATTTTCTTCAAAGTCAATTCGTTCCATATATGAATATCCTTTACACACTAGTCTTGCTTTGTTTCTAACTTCACCTTGCTCATTTAGTTTGTTCCGAAAGACCCATTTAGTTCTAATTACAGTTTTGTCCTTAGGTCTAGGAACAAGAATCCATGTATCATTCTTCTCAATTTGCAGTAGCTCTTTTTTCATTGCTTGCATCAAATGTTCATCTTTGCATGCTTCATTGACACTAGTAGGCTCATTCTTTGAAATCAAATAGTATTCTTCTGCAATTCTTCTCCTAGTTTGAACAACTTTGTTCTTATCACCTATACTTTGATCTTCTGAATGATTCAATCTTACATACCTTGAAGTCTTAGGATGTTCTTGAACTTTAGGCTCTTGTGATCTCACTTCTGCACTTTTACTAGTTCCTTCTACTTGGCTTTCCTTGTTCACCAGAATGATCTGCACTTGATTTTGAGTCTGAATTGAACTGAAATTTTGATCATCTGAATCATATCCACAGGTTCTCGATGGTCTAACTATGTCTTCATCAACCTTGACATTAGCACTTTCAACTACTTTCCTCAATCTCTTGTTGAAGCACTAGTAGGCTTTACTTTTATTAGAATAACCAAGAAAGATTCCTTCATCACTTCTAGCATCAAACTTTCCTATATCTTCATCTCTTTTGATATAGCATTTACTCCCAAAATTTTTGAAGTATCTAACAATAAGCTTATGACTGAACCATAACTCATAAGGGGTCTTACCAGTATCACCTTTGATATGTACTCAATTGAGAGTGTAAATAGCATTACTCACAACTTCTCTCCAGTAGATATGTGGGACATTTCTTTCCAACATCATAGTCCTAGTAGCATCTAGAACTATCATGTTCTTCCTTTCCACAACTCCATTTTACTGAGGGGTCCATGTAGATAATTGTCTCTTTATCCCATGCTCTTCACAAAAAGAATTAAACTCACTAGAGATGAATTCACCACCTCTATTTGATCTTAAAAATTTAATCTTTAGACCTGTCTCTATCTCAACTTTAGCCTTAAAAATCTTGAATTTCTCTAGAGCTTCAAATTTTTCCCTTAAGAAAGCAACCCACATCAATCTAGAATAATCATCAATGAGTAACATGAAATACTTGTCTCCTTGTAAACTTCAGACTCTATAAGGACCACACAGATCAGTATGCACAAGCTCCAATACTTCATTTGAACAATGTTGTTTGCTCCAAAACGAAACTCTAGTTTGCTTCCCTAACTAACATTCCTTGCATATGGTATTAGTAGGCTTTACCAACTTAGGAAGATCTCTCATAGCCTGAGTAGAACTTATCTTGATAATACTATCAAAGTTTACATGAAACAATCTCTTATGCCACAACCATCTTTCATCAACTTGAACAATCATACAACTTTTATTAGTAGCACTTAGGTGAAAGATATTACCTTCTTTTTTTTGTACCTAATGCAATCACATTTCCAAAACTCCCCAATATTCTACACTTTCCATCTTTGAATTGAAGATTGTATCCCTTGTCAACCATCTGTCCAACACTTAAAATATTATGCTTCAGACCTTGCACATATAGAACAACACCGGTATTATTCTTACCATCAAGAGAAATGGATCCTTTACCATGGATCACACCTGATTTATCATCACCAAATCTTACAACACCACCATCATATTTTTCCAAGCTTAAAAAATTACTTTTATCACCTATCATATGATGAGAGTATCCACTGTCAATCACCCATTCATCATTTTCTTTAATTTTGGCTGCCAAAAATTTCTCCACATTCATGCAACCAGTAGATCTAGTAGGTATTGGATCATTTTCCTTGATAGCAATAAATACCCATTCATCTTCACTTACATTCCCTTTATCAGATTCATCATCTGTCACACCTTCCTTAGCAGCATAATAACATTTTCTTTGGAATATAGGCTTGTTAGGTCTTGGCTTAGGAACTCTTTTAGGACACCTTGAGGAAAAATGACCTATCTTATTGCAAGAAAAACATTTAAGAGGAAATTTCCCTTTATACTTACCTTCTCCTCTGGGTACCCTCTTGACAAGAAGTGCTTCAAGCTCATCTAGCTTTCTCTCTTCTTCTTCAATCTCTCTCATTTCTTGGTCATACTTGAACACCTTTCTAGAAGAACTTTCATCTGGATCATATCTTGGTTTATCTTTTCTGGAGGTAGTAGCTTTGAATGTAGATTCTATCTTAGGAAGAGAATCACCAAACTCACTTAACTCAAAAGCAACAAGCTTACCAAGCAACATGTCTCTGGTTACATTTTTCACAGTCTGGATCTCCTCAATAGCAAAAACTTTGTGTTTGTATGCAACAGGAATGGATTTGAGCACTTTAGCAACAATCTCTGATTCTTCCAATGTTCCACCAACACATTTGATATTACACACAAGCTCATTCACTCTTTACATAAAAGAAGTGATGTTCCCATCTTCACCAATTTTCAATGTTTCATATTTTGCTTTCAAAATTTGTAGCTTAGCAATATTCACATGGGCATCACCTTCATACAAAATTTTCAACTTTTTCTAGATCTCATAAGTAGTTTTCAAATCCATTACATTTGTTATCTCAGAATCAGTCAGAGCACTCAACAATGCTTCCTTAGCCTTGATATTGTACTCGACATCTTTAATCTCACTAGCAGTAGAAGGACCATTCTATTGGATGATATACCTATTCTTTGTAATGTTCCAATAAGGTTCACCAATGCATCTCATATGACACTCCATTAGAGTCTTCCACAAAGAATAATTTTTTCCATCAAATCTCGGGCTATCCTTCTTATATCATCATCCCAAATCACCTCAAACTATTAAAATTCTTCCAAGGAACCTACTCTGATACCAATTGTTGGAAACACAAGGGCAAACAACTAAGATGGGGGGTGAATCAATTGTCTCACAAATTTAAACTTATTAAACTTATTCTCAAATCTGATTAATAACCATGAAAGCATAAATCATTACCACATAAAAAACACACATAACACCAATATTTTTTATGTGGAAATCCTATTAGGGGAAAAACCATAGTGGAGATTAGTCCATAAGATTATACCCTGTTAAAAGTATAAAAGAATAAATGGGGAATGCACATGTATTCAGGCACACTGCCTAGAGCTCACTGCTCAAATACAAAAGGATTACTACCTAAAGAAAGAATCACTGTATTACAGAAAGATTTAGATTACATTCACAATATTTTGAACTGAGAAAATAGCATCTGCTCATGCTTGATTATAGTTCTAGTTAAGCACAAAAAATTTGCTCACTCTTCTTCACACTTAACTTTTTCCTTCTTATGATTAAATCATTATTTTCACATAGGATTCACACACTTCACTTCACCATTCATTCAAATGATAAAACTATCGCTCATATATATCCACAACCAAGATTAACATCATCTACATGTTGGCTTCAATAAAATATAAAATGAATACAAACTGCCGACCCAAAACATAAATAATTATCAATGCGAATCAACCAAAGTTGACCACAACATAGTGAAGACCCAAAAAAAATATCCTCGAACATGAAACATCTTCAATAATTATTCCTCGAAGATCCACAACGTGCTACAATCACCCCGTTGGACACAAACATGAAAAACATGAATGCACAAAAGAAAATATTCAATTGTGAGCACACCGATCAATGCAGACATACAACATAGATAGAGAATGATCTAGAAACATCCAAAAGCATCATGAATCATGAGAGAAGCATCCAAAACACTTCAGATTACCAGAATCACATCATCTTCTTTCAAGAACGCCAACTGAAGCAACAGAAAAACTGTCAAAACACAAATACTCATAACTCGATCAAATCTTCATGCGGATCTCTTAAACTTAATGTGGATAAACTAGATATAATAAAAAAAAACCATTTAATCCACAACCTTTGATCATCAACATATTGAGTTGATTCAGTATGTTGGCTAAACTGAACTTCATTGCACCACCGACAACCTGCAACTTACTTTATTACAATTTTCTCAATATCCTCAACATATACAACCTCTAATGCCAATAGTGTTGACATCAATGACAACCACATATCAACAACATACAACACTCCTGAGTGATACTTCCCCTCTACCTAGAGGAATGAACCTGTGCCTACAACCAACTCAACACATTTGCAATGGTAGTTAGACGTTCATAATAAATCCATATGCATCATAACTTAAGCATATACATATAGGAATACTTGTTCATCACCAAAGTAAACATAATTACTCTTCCAAATCATTTATCGATAATTTCACATAATACCTATTTTAGTGTTCCATTTATCATATTAAAATCATGATTGCATTTACCCCCATTTACCCATGAAGGTAAAAGTAAATCGGTAACAACAAGATGGGGTGTGACATACTTCTCCCCTTGTGAATCATCATCCCTGATGATCTATAGAATTTTAACATACATATAAAGTTGAGTAAAGGTTTATACTTGCCTTTTTCAATTCATCCAAGAATCATAAAACATTCTTCCTATGTAGCATCACTCCTTGCAACCTTTTCCTTTTTCAACCTTGCATTGAGTGTCCTTGCGATCACATAGGGAAAACTTGTATGCCTGACATGTACTCTTCTAAAGAGCTTATGCATGGTAATCATCATGACTAATATGTACACCTCAAGTACAATAGTAACTGTATCCTACATGACACCAATACCATAGTGACTAGAAAACACATTCCCATTGGCTAATGAATTTATCCTTAGTGAAATCCAAATAGAAAAGGAATGTTGATGCATTTTGCACTACACTATAGGTCCCATCCTTCCCATTGGTATTTACACCTTCAAATAACCTAAAAGTTGAGTTCTTCCATCACTTACACATTCATTTTCCTTAATCTTAATAGTAATTCTCTTGAATACTTGTCCATCTTGAGCATAACATTTCTCTTGGACACCTGTCAAATTCTGAACATAATGATACTACTTCATACTTCAAGCTTTTTATCGAACAAGTTTCATCAATCTCTTTGATCTGTTACTCCTTTTTGACAATCTTTCTAGTCTAAGGTTAACCCTATTTCTTAGCCTATTCCATTCTATTAGAGTTTTCAACCTTCCTTTCCATATAATGGATCAAACCTCAATAGTAGAAGTTTATGAGTATTCTACAAATCATTCAAGATTTGGTTTATCACTTTTTCCTATTCGGCTACAATAATATATTGTGCATTTGTTCAATTGAATGTCTCATAGTATGATCCTGGTCTACACAACCTTATCATTATTTGCTTGTTCACAACTAAGACAACCTTCTCAAGAATACTAAGCAACTACGTCACACAATATATTACTTAGGACCCGAAATCCCATAAATCAAGTTTTCAACCAACATTAGCTACCTTGGTGAGTCTGACTACCATAACATTATGTCAGTTCCACCGATATAGACAGGTTAAACTATCTTGTGTTCTACCACTCCCCCTTTGGAATCTCATGAGAGTATACATGTCCTACTGATGATGACATCCAATCTTCATTTCCTGTCACACTAGACAATCTTTCCACATTTCGTACATCTTACTCCATCTTTTTCTAGGTTACAGTGGTTCCTCATTCAACGAATCACTTTGTCACTCCAATGTCCTAAATCTGACATCAATTTCCTCCAAAATTTTGGATACATAGGTTCTTTTATATCCTATAACAGTCTATTCTTTGACTTAATGATAACCTATTTTGTGGTCTCTTGCCACCTTTAATTCCTAAGTAATATTGGTTAGGAGTTCCGTGTAGATAAATCTTCTTTATCTTAGGACATCCATAGCTTAGAATTCTTTCATCCTTGGATTATTTCCAAAGATTTAATCCATCTTTCAACTCAATCTAATTTTCCTGATAAGAATTGGTACTAATTTTGAGTGTTAATCCTTGTTAAATCATGTTGGTTCCTTAAAGATATCAAATTTAATTGCATACCTAATTACTAAGCATGAATGTTTCTCATTAGCTCAAGTGATTCACTTAATCACATAGGTGAGTCTCAACCATAGTATACCCTAATCTTAGGATAAAGTCATCAACCAATGACTAGTTTGATTATATAGGTTACTCTAACCCTATATGTTCCAATCAAGACCAAATGTACAACCCAACCAAGTAAGTTATTCCCAACCTATAGGTATTAATGAGTAGTCAAATAAATATCCCAACCTAATAGGTAAAATTTAACCTAAGGTTTCACTCTTTAATCAAATGAACTTCTCGTCCCAATAGGTATTCCTAAACCTAGGGTTTCATTCGAGTATAAAGTATGATCAAGTGATCATTGTAGTAAAGATATTTGATGTGGTTCACATAACATCACACCATATTTTTCATACCTTTACTTTTACAATGCTAACCCTATCATTCCCAAGGTTCTCTTAGCATAATAAGCTACAATATCAAGTTGCTTCATGACGTGGATACATTTCACAATATACATGTAGTATTACTACCTATGCATATAAATAACATCTTTATCCAAATCCCCATATAGGGTATATAGGAGTATAAGGACACTTCCTTACAAATCATAAATAATCTAGATCTTCCATCGTCTATCCCATAGAAAATGATCTTCCCTTTCATGATCAAGTAATCTATCTATCCTTTCCTTAAGGCATCAATGATAATAGCAATTGATTTTACAATCAAATATATATACAAGGTATTGTGTGATAATAGGTCACAACTCTTAACCTTTCCACTATTTTTCTCCAAAAATTTCAATACCTTATCCTTGTGGTCATGAAATACATGACTTAATTTTCATCATGACTTATGAAGATGTAAAAAAATTCTTCCAAATCAAAAAATATTTTCATGATTTTTGTTGGATGGGGTACTTTATCTGAGTCAATCCACTCTCTTCCTTCCCCCCTTAGTGTTTTCATGATATTCAATCAAATCAAAGTTGAACTCCTAGCAACATTTTCTTTCTCAAAAGGATTTAACACTCCTTATTGTTGGATTTATATTGCCTTTTTCTTGCCTCTATGGCATGATAAGAATATACTTATTCCAAAGTTAGATTCATCATTGATCTCTAGTCCCATAGATTCAACATTTTGGATCGTCCAATAAAACATCTAATGAATAATTAGCAACTTTATAAGTTAAGAGGTACTCTAATGTTCCAATTCTCTTTCCAATATCCTTTTTGTGGAGGAATTTCCATACCCACAAATCCTATTTTGTTGATGTACCTTTTATTGTGCAGTTTTTGGACACACGCCCCACTTGGAGTAGGGACCCTCTTTTCTGGTATCTTTTGACCTTTGATTTTATTGGACTTACCTTTTTAGGGTCTTGACATGTTGGTCTTGCTGGCTTTGACCTTGCCTTGAGGTTGGAATTGATTGAAATTGAGTCCTAAGCAAACTCTGGGTTTTCACCTGACCCCGGGATTTTCCAGCTCTGGCGGATTTTCCCGGGCTTGGCCTTTTGTCTGTCTTTGGCCGGATTCTCCGAATCCGGGTTTCTGCTTGATCCCGGGATTTTTCGTTCTGGGTGGATTTTCCCAGACTTGGCCAAAATCCCAATCTTCGTTATTTTACTGGTTTCTGCATTTCTGCGAAATTCCTATCCATTCGGCTTTCCGCGTATTCCTGGATTTTTTGAAATTCTGTTTTGGGCTCGGGTTTCTAGAATTGTCAGAAATGTCTTGTTGCGCATTAATGACTAAGGTACCTTCACTCAGATGGGTATATGGGCAGATTTAGGGCACTTTGAACATCATTCTAACTTCGTTCACTCATCTGCTTTTGCTCTGGTGATTAGAAATTCTCATTTGCGCCTTGAAGATTGATTTGAGTCGTTTGAGTGTGGATTGATTGGGGTGCTGCTGGTTAAAATTCTCATTGCTTGGACGCGCTTGCTTCTTGGTTTCCTCCTCGCACCTGAATTCCATCTGCTTTGATCCATGGTAGGTGGTCGATGACTCCTCTTGTTTGTTTACGCCACAATTGGGTTCTTTCGTTTTTAATGTTGATCATTTGGGTCGGCCTTGGCTGGGTCTTGATTCCGCGTTTATTGAGTCCGGGATTGACCCATTTTTATTGTAGAACCCTATTCCCCGTGCCCTATGAGCTCTATTTATCCATTAGATGGCGTATGTATCCTTTAGACAGGGTTCTGGGTTAGATTGCTTGCTCTTTTTGGTGCGAAATTTGCTATCGACGAAGTTAGGGTTTGTCTTGGTGCTCGGCCTAGAATGGCGGATTTGGGATGATTTTTCCATCTTGTCCTTGTATCATGCTGGCCTCATCCTGTGAAGATTCAGATGCCTTAGGTGAATCCTTAGCCGATATTTTGAACCTTGAGGTTTCCCCTGGTTTTAATGGCGGGTGGGTTGTTTGTCCAGATTAGGGCATCATTGTTTTGACGTACGGATTCATCCTTTGATAACTTTTAAGAAGTTCAAATCCTTTGCGTCCTGAGTTCTGTTGATTAATGTCAGTTTCGAGACCATTAGAGCTCAGGTAGAGAAGACCCCGTGGTCATTTGACTTTTGGTTTGCATTTCATCGTTTATCGGGTTTCCGAGGCCCTCGCGGAATTCCGCTACTTTCGGATTTTCCCGGTTTGGGATTATTCTGCGGGCTGGGGTTATTTTCGGGACATTTCGAGTTGTCCGCAAAAATCCGTTCCATCCGGTTTTTTCCGGATTTCCTGTCCGACTGTGTCCTTTTTAATGTTTCGATGATAGGACTAATGGAATGATTGTTAAAGGTTTATTTCTTGTTGCCAATGAGTGAATTCCATGATTATATTTTGATTTTTTTATCCATACTAACGATCCATTTGACTAATGATGCTTTGGCGAAAGGAATCCGTCTGGGTCGGATTTCTCTGAAATTTTTCCCCAACGATATTTTCCCAGATTGCGATTTTTTCCTGGACTGTCTTATTTTTCTGGACCTGTAAAGGATTAGCAATTGTGATGAATTCTAACGGTTTTATATGATCTTGTGCTAACCTTTGGTCGGATTATGCTTAATGATTGAGTACTAATGGTGTCTCTTGTGAGTGCAGGCTGAATCAAGCAAGGCTGCCGGAAAATCTAAGGGTGGCGCAGGGGCGTCATCCATCTCTGAAGCAGAACGGTTACGACTGGATATGAAGGGTCAGTTGCCCGAGAGCAAGGTGTCTTCTGTGTGGGCCAAAGTATCTGATACCAATGTTGGGGCCTGGAGATATGAGGAGTTCAAGCAGCGGACGACGGAGAAGGATCTGTCAGCCTTGAGGCAGGGAATGATGAACTTCGGACTAGTGCATGTGGCAGGCTTCCCTCCGGCGGTCCAGTGCTATGAGCTAATTCTCGAGTGTGCTAGACAGTATGACTTCGATACACAGAGGGTGGTTAGCACCGAGGGAAGGGTCTTGGCCAACTTCAGTCCAACCTCTATTGCACAAGCCTTCAGCATGCTGGATCTACCTTCAGTGTGTGCTCTGAGCATAGATACAACAAAAACATATTATGAGAATGAGCCCGTCAAGGCTCAACAGATGATTAACTCTTGGTTAGAGAAGCCAAAATCCCATCATTCCAAGTTGCCCAAACAGTTGCACAGGGTTAAGTTCAGATCAGATGTATATGATGCCATCACATTTCTGAGTAGGGTGGCAAGATTGAAAAGTGCAGGGGTGTTGGAAAGTTGGATGGTCTATGTGATCACCAAAATTGGACAAGGGACCAATTATCACTGGGCAGGGCTCATCAGTGCTGAAATTGACAAGCAATTAAGGAATGTCCTGGAAACTAAAAAGTTCACCATGTCCTCATATGTGGTGTATATACTAGCCATATCTTACCCATACAAGGGTCCGAATCCGAAGGGGACACTAGGACAGGATATCATTTATCAGGTTTATTCAGAGTTGCATCTTGGGCATAAAGATTACAGAAGGGCCAACGATGCATTCACGATGCATATCACTTGGATGCTACAGAATGCTGAGCACATGAGGCTGTCGGATGGGGCTAAGGGGCTAATAAAGAACTACGAAGCCTGGTTCATCCAGTTCCCCACCTTCACCTATCTCAGAATTGATGGATGCCTGGTGGCTCCGTACAGGTTGTCTCGGTATCCCACTGACCAAATTGTTTTGTTAGAAGTTGTGAGGCAAATTTGTGAGTTTGATGTTGTAGTAAAGAGAGAGAAACACAATACAGGATTCAGAGGAGACTTCCCTCTTGGGATCGGTGTGGCAGAAATGTGCCCCTCTATCCAATCAGCCCACACTGCAGGTGAAGAGCTGGCGGCATACGGTTTCTCCTTCCATTCGAAAAGGATGAATTTTGACATAACTGGAGAAGCCCAGAAGAAAGCTACTAGGGAGTACAGGCATAAGGATGACTTAGAGGATTATTGGGTCAATATCAAAGACGACCTTGAGGCCAGGAAAAAGAGATACTCTAGGCTTCCTGTGGAGGCAATCAGGCAGTATAATGTTAAGTTGATTCCGGATCAACTGGATGATGACAGAAACCTGGTTCAGGACCATGCCTACGAAGCTATAAAGGGCAGGCCAGTCGGGGATATAGATTGGAATGAGAATGAAGTTACAGAGTTGGAAGACTTGATGGCTCCTGTCATGAAGTTCGCCTCATCTTGGGTAAAACATAAAATTTGGGAATTGGAGAGTGCAAAGGTAACTTGTACTTTTGAATTGATGGAAAATCTCAATCCCATGTCGACTTTTGAGGAATCCGGGGAAGATAACCCCAAAGGGAAAGCTGTAAAAACCTCACCATTCAAGAAAAAGGTCAGAGGTCCTAAGGAGGGTGAGCCTGAAACGAAAAGGAAGCTGAAGGGAAAAAGGAGATGGAAGACTCTGACAATTAGCAAGTCCTCTAATGAGGAGGAAATGGAAAAAGGAGAAGAGGAGGATGCTCCTCCACCACCGAAGAAGACAAGAACAAAAAGGCCTGCAAAGAAGAAAGGTTAGGGTGCTTCGAGTGATGAGCCTCCTATTGTTGATGTGGAAAGCTAAGAGGGGAGAAAACAGAAGTCTACACGAGGAAATCAAGAACTCCCTCTCCAAAGGATACTGTGCAGAAGAAGGACTCTCCCCCAAGGCTACCAGTTGAGGAGCCATCTAAGTCTGTTTCTCCTCCGCCGAGCATACATGAAGAGAAAATTCTGGAGGAACATGAAACTAGCGGAGAGGAAGAGCCCTTCAAGGAGGGAACTCTCTTTGGTGAGGCAGCAGAGCTCGAAGCAATGGAGGTTGAGAAGCTTCCTTCTCCCCTGGTGCAGTATGAAGATTCTCCAGAGAATGGTCGGGGTAGCGGATCCCCTGAACAGAAAGAAAATATCCCTGCTAAGACCCCATCACCGGTGCATCTAGAGGCGAAACTTGAAGAAGTTGATCAAGGTGAGCAGCTTCCGGAGAAGGAGGATGATAAGGCAGCTACAGAGGAAGAGGAAAAGGTGACAGAACAGCCGGAGAATGTCAGAACAGAAGAAATTCGGGTGGACCCTGTAGCTCCGGACTGGCTAGAGAGAGAGCTTGCAAGAAAGAAGCAGGTGGTTGTTGAGGATACCCCCTTAGACTGGGATGAAATGCTGTTGAAGATCGGTAAAGGAAAGAAAAAGAAGGCAGTAAAGGTGATCTCAAGGGTGGAAAGAGATGAAACCCATAACAGGGTTATTCACATTGCTACTCCTGCCCCATACAAAATGAGAGAAGATGTTACAAGTCAGGATTATAATGTTCAGACTATCAACCTCGGGCTAGCCTCCATGGAGCAGGATATTGAGGAATTTGAAGGGTCCAGTGCGGTGATTGTTGACAGGTTGAAGAAGGAGACCCAAACCAAACATGAACTGAAGAAGGAAAATGAAAGGTTAAGGAAATGTTTGGAAGAGGTCATGAAGCCTTTGCAGTCCCTTCACCCTTCTTCTTCTGCCACCCCTGGCTTTCTACCTAAAGAGACCATCTCCGGAATTGAGAAGTTGAAAGCCTCAGCTCAGGCTACCATAGATTGGTTAATGAGTGTGCAAACTAAAGGAGATGATACCATTAGGGACATTCTCTCAGTTGGAAAGGATGCA
>VDFB02391576.1:0-14148 GCA_007258455.2 Sequoia sempervirens
AATGACTAAATATATGACTAAACAAATCACCACCATGACTAAATAAATGACTAAATTAATGACTAAATCAATGACCAAATCAATGACTAAATAAATGACTAAAATGGTTTAGTCATAAATTTGGCAGTGTTATAAATGACTACAAATAAACCACTAAAATAGTCACGTGACTAAAATTAATGACTAAATATATGACTAAATAAATGACTAAATAAATAACCAAATCAATGACCAAATCAATGACCAAATTAATGACTAAAATCAATGACTAAATAAATTACTAAAATTGTTTAGTCATAAATTTAGTAGTGTTATAAATGACTACAAATAAACCACTAATAGTCACATGACTAAAGTTAGTCATTTATATGGAATTTTTAGTAGTTTATTTAGTCATATATTGTTGTTTGTGTACTAGTGAGTGTTTTATTACTTCAATAAGTATTAAATGTTGAAATTTTGAGCCATCCTACTTTCCAATAATTAAATACTAGACATATTATTATAAGCAAAACTATCGAGATCATCTTCATTGAACCTTAATGTCTTTATTCTAAGATTGCACAACTAAATCTGACTTTGAGCACCTTGTCATGCTAATTAAGAATGATATAAACCATGAATGGAATTCATTTCAATAATAATAATTGAAATGATAAATGAAACAATTTATTCAATCCAACAAAAGAACAAAAAACAATGCTCTATGGAAAATAGCACAAAGTGTTTTAGTGCTTCAACAAGTATTAGATCCAAAGTCAACATAAGCATAATGCAATATATCAACCAATAGGAGAAACACATATGCACCTTTCAATCATTCTATTTTCCAATAATTGAATTATGAACATATTATTATAAGAAAAACTACCAAAATCACAAAAAAATATACATTGAACCTTAAGGTCTTTATTGTGGAATTCCATGACTAAATATTTGACTCTCAGCAGCTTGTTATGCCAATTAATGATCATATGAAGTATGGATCAAATTCATTTCAATAAGACTTATATATTAAACAAAACCTTATCTAGAAAGGAAAACAAAGCATTCATACAGTTATGCTGCAACCATAACCACAAAATGGGAGGCACAATTGAATAAATGACAACTATTATCACAACCATGTCTAGCACATGCAAACCATACAAGAACTAATGTCGATACCATCCAACATCCAAGAGAGGAAACATCCACACAACATTTTCCCTCAATTGACTAGCTAAGAAGACTACAAATTCAAACCTTTGGTTGCCTATAATAATTACTTGCTTCGAACTAGGCAATATATTATAGGTAACAAAAGATTTGAATTCATAGCCTTTTTCGTTTAGGAAAATGAGGGAAAATTTAGTCTGGACATTTTCTCTCTTTATAATTTGAACAAGCCAGTTGCATAGGAGGAAAAAAATATGGTACACACATCTATTTACATATAGTAGTCTCTGCATAAATAAATATTTACATCTGTACATATATATATATATATATTTGGCTATATGTGTGTTCTCTTGATTGACCCTTAAGGTGTTTATTCTAAGGTTTGATGGGAAAATATTTCTTTCTCAACACCTTGTTATCCTAATTAAACACCATATGAAGCATGCCTGCAACTCATTTTAATAAGAATTATATATTAAACAAAAAATTATTTAAAAAGGGAAACAAAACATTCAAATTTATTGTTTTGAGAAGATAGTTATTTGTTTTGAAATAAATTTGTTATTTCTTTCATTCTTGAAAAAGAATTCTTATAACAATAGGATTTATATTAAACATACTAAAGAACACTGGCTGCCACATACATGTGTTCAACACCATTTTGAAGCTATTAAAGGAACAATTCAAATACTTTTTCTATGGATGTGCAAAGGAAAATGAAACAACCTAGCCAATGCTAGACAAGGAACAGTGGCAATGGCTTATGGAAACCAACATAAGCTATATAGGATTAACTATTTGGCCACGTTGCAACCATCACCACTAAATGGAAGCCACAAGTAGATAAATGGCAGGTGCTATCACAACCATCGCTAGGACACAAAAAGCATACAACAATCAATGTTGGTGCAAGCAAAAATTTAATTTCAGTGGTCTTCTCTATCCATGCAGTGGGAAATATGCCACCATATCCCCAAGGCATCCAAAAACTGCCTCCACCACCCTTCCCATGATAACTGCAAGGATTAAAACTGGGAGGTTGGCAAAAAATATGGCAAAAGTTTTTTTAAATAAAAAACCATTTACCACCTTTTCCACGTCTACCAAAAAAGCTCAAAAACTAAGAAGGCTCACATGAATTCTAACCAAAGTACACACAAATAGACTATTGGCTAACAATATAGGGAACAACATTCAACATAAACTGTATAACAATGACTGTTTCATTGCATTGCAACCATAATGACTTAACGAAAACCATAAATAAAACAATATTGGTTTCAAAGTTAAAAAGCCATGCAAAAAAAAAAAATTCTCAACACCACCTTATTGCAACTTGAAACAATATATCCTTCTCAACAACACCCTATAAAAAATGAAACAATGTAGATCATGGAGGCAACAACAATCAACAATCGGCAACCATCTCCATATGAAAAAGACACAAAATAACAGCCACCCACCTTCACAGGAGTTGCACAGAGCTTATTGAGCTTGCACCCTCACATAAGCTTACCCTTCTTGCTTAGAGCTCTGATAGCAGGTATATCAATAAAATGACACCAAACAACGCCTTATTGAAAATTTTCCATATATTCATTCTATTCCCCAAGGCTTTAAACAACAGGTGTTATTACAACCATCACCAATACACGCAAAGCATATGACAATTTATGTTGATGCAAACCAACATTTAATTTTGGTGGCCTTCTCTATCCACACGGCGGAAAATATGCCACCCTACTCCTAAGGCAGCCAATGACCACCTCCACCACCTTTTCCACAACCATTAGAAGGGTAAAAAACTGGGAGGATGATGAAAATTCTAACCAAAGTTATAACCCATCTGCCAATTTTTCCCCGACTGCCAAAATTCTCTAAAATTGGAAGGCTGACAAAAATTCTGACCAAGATGACTACAATGTATATACACATATACATATATATATACACATGTACATATATAGATATACATACACATACATATATACATATATACATACAAATATATATACACATATATATGTATACAAATGAGTTGTATATGGTCCAACCTTTGCAACAAAGGCTTTGCATAGGCCTGTAACTATGATATTCAGCTTTCTGTGGCATTGGCTGCAATGGAATAAAATATTAAATGTTATGCAGTTCATGTTGTTTTGCATAAGGCATTGTTGCCTATTGATGTTGACCTTAGGATATATTGTTTGATTTGTGGCTTCCATTTACCATCAATGGTTCCAACGCAACAAAATAGCAAATGTTATGGAAATTATATATACATGTACATATACATACATAGATAGATATATATGCATAATTTATACATATATATACACATATATATACATATATATACACATATATATATATACATATATACATATATATACATATATACATATATACACTTCAAATATATATATATACATATATGTATACATAAGTTATTATATGGACCAACCCTTTTCTGTGGAAAAAGGTTTTGCATGGGTCTATAAAGTGATTTTCAGCATTCTATGGCAATGGCTACAATGGAATAAAAATAGTTAATGCACTATACATTTCCATCATTTGTTGATGTCCCACCTTAAAGGCTATATTGTTGTTTCATTTACATTTACAGGTAATGGATTTACTTTGTGCTCAGTAAGGTCAATGTTATGAATTTTATATACATATACCCTATACATCATACATATATCTACATATATATATACATACATATATAGATATATATATAGATATATATATGCATTATATATACATACATATCTATACATACTGTATATATATATATATATATACATATATATATATATATACATATATATATATACACATATGCTCTACACATATATATATATATATACATGCTCACACACACACACACACATATATATAAATATACATACATATATACATATATAAATATACATATGTATATCTGAAGTTAGATGTGCATATACACGCATTGTTCATTGCACAAAACTAGGAAAAATGCATAGTAACAAACCAATGGAGGAATATAACCCAAGCCACTCAACAACAATAAAAAACATATGCATCATCTTAAAAAATTTATTATGTTGCAGACATAAGCAAAAAATGGGATTCATTAAAAGAATCCCACAAAAAATCACAATACCAACAAAAGTTGCATAATGTTAACAATTTTATTGCGTTCCAAACATAGCCACAAAATACAAGCCATAAAGAGAAACTCACAAAGATTCATAATAACAAACCAAAGCAAAAATATACCCATTTCTCAACAAAACCTTATGGAAAAATGAAACATTATAGTGTTCCCAACAACACCTCCTCAGAATTTAGCAGTAACAAATCCATCCAAAAATAAAGTCCTTCCTGAACAGAAGCGTATCATAAATTGAAACAATATAGCATTTTCAACAGCACCTTTTCCAAAGTGAAACAATATAGCATAAGAAAGAGAACAATAATCAACAACACCCAATGTAACCAAACATAAAGTGTACAACATTAACAATTCTATTCCATACCAACCATCACCACAAAATGAAAGCCATAAATATATACATATACACATATATATATACACATATACACACACATATATACACACATATATATATAGATATAAAAATATATACATATATGTGTACATATATATAATAGCTATGAGTAGAGAGGGCAAGCTTTTGTGAAGGTGGTTGCAGGTTATTTTGTGTTTCTTTGCATGGCTCGATGGCTACAAAAGAAGCACAAAATTATTGGGTGAGATAATTTTGTGCCCATTTTTTTGCAGGCAGTGGGGAAAGTATAGAGCGCAGAGAAAGCAAACTGGAAGAGGCATAGCCGAAGGTAGTGGGAAGAGCTAAGGGAAGAGGTACATATTGAGAAAACCGTTCCTCGAGTATCTCTAAAATAGTCTATGTTATTTTACAAAGGGTATTGTTGATTGTTGCAAAGCACAAAAAATTGCATAGTAATAAACCAAGGGAAAAAAATAACCCAAGCTAGCCAACAAAAATCAACAGAAAAAATGCCTTAATGAGAATTGGAAGACTTCTCAATAGCGCCCTTTTTTAGGAGGAAACAATATAGCCCAAGATACACAACAACAACCAACAAAAACTATATAAAATCAACAATTTTATACCATTCCAAACATAGCCACAAAATGGAAGCCATAAACAGAAACCCACAAAGATTCATAGAAACAAACCGAAGTTATAATATACTCATTTCTCAACATAACCCTATAAAAACCTACACAAGATACACAACAACAACCAATAAAAACTGCATATGGTTAACAATTTTATTTTCTTCCAAACGTAGCCACAAAATGGAACCCATAAAGAGAGACCCACAAAGATTCATAGTGACTAACCCAAGTAAAATTATACTCATTTCTCAACAAAATCTTATCACAAATAGAAACAATATAACCTTCTCAACAACACCCTCTCAAAAATTAACAGTGACAAACCCATCAAAAAATATACTCCTTTTTGAATAAAACCTTATCGAAAATTAAAACAATATAGCCTTTTCAACAACACCTTATTGAAAATGATACAATATATCCTAAGATAGAGAACACTAATCAACAATACCTAATGTAACCAAACATGAAGTGTACAACATTAACTATTTCATTTTGTTCCACCCATAACCACAAAATGAAAGCCACAAATCAACCAACATTGGTTTCAATAGCGACCCAAACATAGAAACCCACAAAACCATAGCCACAAAATCCATACAAAATGATAGCCAGATAACACAACCACAAACAAAACAATATTTCTTTTAACAAGCAATATAGTATTTCCTCAACAACACCCTATCAAAAATTGAAACAATATAGTCTTTTCAATAGAACCTTATCAAAAATGAGACAATATAGCCCAAGCTATACAATAACAATCAACAAAAACTACACAACGTTAAAAAAATTATTTTGTTGCAAACATACCCACAAAACACAAACATTAAAGAGAAACCCGATGAAAATTCAAAGTAACAAACCCATACAAAAAAACACTCCTTTCTCAACAAAACCTCATTGAAAATTGAAACAATACAACCTTTTCAACATCACCTTCTCAAAAATGAAACAATATATAGATTAAACAAAGTATAATCAGCGTGTAATGGAAGCCAACACAAGTATATATGATTTAGCTATTTTTGTGCATTTGCAAATACGGCTACAAAGCATAGGCTATAAAATCAAACAATATTGGTTTGAACACCAACCCAGATGGAGAAACCCACAAAACACAAAAAATCACAGTTAGGAACCCATGCAAAACCATAGACACAAAACACGAACGTTAAACCAAACAATAGTCATTTTCACAAACTATATATTTTTTTCTCAACAACACCTTATCAAAATTAGAAGCAATCAACAATACCTTATCACAGATAAAACAATATAGCTTGCCAAAAATGATGAACCACAAACGAAACAATATGACAAATGATTTTTTTGATATGCACCTCTTCCCACTTTCTTTAAACAAACCTCTTTCTGCTAGCTTTCTCTAGGCTTCCTTATTTCTTGAAGCCTATGAACATAGCAAGAAAACATAAACCATAAATAGAAACCCACCAAAAATCACAATATCAAATCCATGCAAAACCATACAAACAAAATGTGAGCTATAAATGAGACAATATTTCGTTTCTAGAAACTGTATTGTATTTTCTTAACAACGACTTATCAAGGTGAAACAATGTGTACCTTATGTAAAATCAAACAATATATGGGTTAGCTGGAAAACCCACAGAACCCACAAATCAAACAATATATGGGGTTTCTTCAACATGCACCTCTTCCCACTTTGCTTCAAACACACCTCTTCTGCTAGCTTTCTTGCACAAAATGGGCAAAATATTATCACCGAGTAACGCACCTTTCTCTTTTTTAACCTTCCTCATGCAAAAAAAACATGAAATAAGCTCCACCCACCTTCATAGAAGCTGCACAAATTTTAATCGAGGCTTGCACCCTCCCACGAGGAAACTTACCCTGGTAAATCCAAGACTCTCATAGCAGGTATAGCAACAAAACGACACCAAAAAATTCCTAATTTAAAATTTCCTAGACATTCGTTTTGTTCCCTGAGGCGTTAAACGACAGCTGTTATTACAACCATCGCTAGTACACACAAAGAATACAATAATTAATGTTGATGTGAACTGGCGTTTAATTTTGGTGGCCTTCTCTATGCATGTTGTGGGAAAAATGCCACCCTATTCCCAAGGCAGTTGACAACCACCTCCACCACGTTTTTCACAACCATTGGAAGGCTAAAAAAATTGGGAGGTTGACAAAAATTCTGACCAAAGTTATAACCCATCGGCCACCTTTTTTCAGACCACCGGAAGTCTGAAAAATGGGGAGGCTAATGAAAATTCCAACCAAAGTTCACACAAATAGCCTATCGGCTAATTAGGGAAAAGCAAATTGACTTCTAAAAATAAAAGTGTGTTTAAAAATTATTTAAAGTGGATTTTTTAAAAATAATTTTAAAATTAGTATATTTATATTTAGAAAAATGTATTTTAAACATTCTATTTCTTTTTTTAGTTAAACATGTTAATATTATTTACATATTTATTTATAAATATCTTTATTTGAGAATTATTAATTTTTATATTTATATTTTAAAAATTATACATATCTTTTAAATATTTAATAATTTTTATGATAAATATAAATATAAATATATATGTTTACTAAAATTATTTTTTATTTTATTTGTCTACATATATATAAGTCTTAATTTAATATACTTAATACATGGAGATGGAGAGGCTCCCCTTTCTCTTGAACATGGACACAAGAGGTCTGGCGAGGCACAAAGATTAGACTACGATTGGCTATAATTTCTTATACCATAGATTGGGTGTGATAGAAGTGGAAGGCATATAGTGGTGCAAGGAGTTTGTTGAAGTGGTAGAGGATGGCAAGTTTTATGACAAAGAAAAATAACAAAGGCTTGTGGATCGTGGCAAGCAGCTGGCAAGGGTTGTTTCACTTTCAGTTTTTGGTGATCACGTAGGTGTGCAAATGTGGGGGTTTTGCAGTTGGGGGTGCTTAGCAAAGATTTTCTTAATGGCCTCATTTTTGGGTTTTGTATACATGTACAAATTTTCAAATTAATATAATCTATGCATCTTCAATTGCATTTTATGAATCAAAAAATTATATATATATATATATAACACATTATAAATGTAACTATAAATAATCATTTATATAATTTTTTTTTAAATAAAAAGAAGGTAAAAATTTATTGAATCAGCAAAGCATTACAAAGGGGAAGAAAACTCCCAATAAAAGCAACAGCCCAACCCCAAATTAAGATACACCTAAGAAACACCTCATATCTTCCATAACCAAATCTTCAAGAACCAAAGCCAGATCGTCGGGGAGATTGTCCCACTCCGCCACATTCCAAGTCCCCATTTGCTCAGAAGCCCATCTAGCCAAGCCATCAGCTACCTTATTCCACTCCCGAGGGACATGACAAAAGACAACAGAATCGAAGGTAGTGCCCAAAGCAACAATTTGCTTGACCACCACTGCCAACTGCCAATTCACCTCCTCAAACCGCCTCCTATTTAAGAGGTCAATAACAACCTGAGAATCTGATTCACAAACAATCCTTCTCCATCCCAGAGCACAAGCCCGTTCCAAAGCCAGAAGAATGGCAGTGGCCTCCATGAGGTTATTAGTATGCTGACCTCTATAAATAGAGAAAAAGAACACCACCACACCAGAGCCATCTCTACCAATGCCACCAACTCCGGCATGCCCAGGATTTCCTCTAGAAGAGCCATCCGTATTAATTTTCAACTCTCCCAGAGCAGGGGGACACCAGTGACCAGCCCGACTAACCTTCTCCCTCCCGTGTCTATGGCGAACAGTCCTCCCAATTCCTTTTCCCCCTAGGGGTAGCCCCAACGCACTAGCTACTCCAAAATCACCAGGATCCACAGGAATAGACAAATCGCACTTAGCTGTCAAAGTCTCCTGAAGACCCCCCAAGATTCTCAACCATAACTGACCAATCTGCAGCTTTCTATCCAAAAAGATTCTTCGATTGCGTTCCAACCAAATATGCCAAATTATCAGACTAGGGCCAATCGCCCAAGCAATTAAAAGAAAAGAGGTCCTAACCGAAGGAGACCCTTGACTTTCCCAGAATTCCTTCAAAGAAGAAGCATGTCTACATGGCATATGCCATAGATTCCACCAAAAGTGCCAAATGGCTTTCGCAAAGGAGCACTGAAAGAAAAGATGAGAAATACACTCTTCATGACCAGCACACATAACACACATAGAAGGTCCCTGGAAGCCACGCTTACAGAGATTCTCCCAGGTCAGACATTTTCCTTGCACCACCAACCAAGAGAAGAAATTGCACTTAGGCCATGCAAACTTATTCCAAACCTTCTTCCACCAAGAGATCTCAGTACTCCCAAACAACTGCTTATCAAGGACTGTATAGCCTGAAGCTACAGAGAATCTACCTTTTGGATCAGAGTCCCAAGCCAACACATCACGCCCCAAAAGGGAGCTACAAGCACGTCTAGACAAAATCCCAGCAAGCTCTTGACGGTCCTCAACTGTGCCCTCAGGAGGCCATTCCCCTGGGTCCTTCCACCTGAAAACAGTACTCTGACCCAATGTTTGAGGAGTTTTAAAATCAGCCACGTGACAAAAACCAGCATCAGTGAAGTGATGACACAAATTTTGCAAATGAGGATGAGAAGCCAAAATGGGAGGAAATCCATCCCAAGAATCATGCCAAAAAAGGGCTTCCTTACCCTCATTACAAATCCAGAACAACCCCTGCTTGACCAACTTGGCACCCCTTTTGAGAGTGCACCAAACCATAGAGCCCTTCCCTTCTAAGCTAAAGCGGGCCACATCAGCACTCTCGACCTCACCAAGATACTTTGAGGTAAGGATTCTTGCCCACAACTGGTTTTGCTGAGAGCACCACCGCCAATATAGTTTCGCAGCGAGAGCTTGCCCATTCAAGTCAGTCCTGCGAAGCCCCAACCCGCCTTCCTGCTTCGGTCTACAGATGACATCCCATTTAACCAAGCTCCACTTTCTATGGAGAAGGTTGCCTGTCCAAAGAAATTGCCTAGACAATCTTTCAAAATCTTTGATAAAACTAGATGGTGCCGAGAGGACAAAGCATCTATAAATAGGAAGAGCTTGAACCACAGACTTTAGAAGGGTCACTCTACCAGCAGAAGAAAGCCACCTGCAAGTCCAATGACTGACTAGATTGCGAAACTTGTCTAAAATCCCCTTCCAAAACAATTGAGGAAGTGAGCGAACCGCAAGCGGGATGCCAAGATAAACAAAAGGAAGAGTACCAATCTGGAAACGGAGAATACTAGCGATCCTCCTTTGAATAATCTTCAGGGTATTAAAGAAATAAATAAAGGACTTCCCTTCATTGATTCATTGACCTGAAGCAGCCAAGTAACAATCTAGAGTGCTACGCCATCTGACAGCCTCCTCAACCTTGGCACGGCCCATGATAGCAGTATCATCTACGAACTGCAGATGAGACTGAGAGGGAATGTTATTTCCCCAGCTCCACCCCTGTATCAAGCCACACTCCACACGAGATCTTATAAACCTCCCAAGGCCTTCCGCAAGCAAAATAAACAAATAGGGAGACAAGGGATCTCCTTGTCTAAGCCCCCTAGAAGCCTTGAACAACTCAGAGGGTTCACCATTGACCAACACAGAGAAGGAAGAAGAAGTGACACAACTCCTGACCCACTCAATCCAATCACCAGCAAAGCCAAAAGCTTCCAGAAGCTTGAACAAGAAGGCCCATTTCACACGATCGTAAGCTTTAGCCATGTCCAACTTGATGAACATGGCTTTCTCTTTAGAGCCCGCCATAGAATGGATGGTCTCGGCAGCAATAATGACACCATCTAAAATTTGTCTACCAGCAACAAAACCCCCTTGTTCTTCAGAGATTAGTCTGCCCAACCAAGGTTTCAACCGCTCAGCAATCAACTTAGTGATAATTTTATACACCACATTACACAAAGCAATGGGCCTAAAATTATCCAGAGTATTAGCTCCCACCTTCTTTGGTATGAGGGCCAAAAAAGTAGCATTCATAGATCTCAACATTTGTTTGTTCAAAAGAGATTCTTGAACAACCGCCAGAAGGTCCAATTTAATCACTTCCCAAAACTCCTGGAAAAATTCAGCCGGAAACCCGTCAGGCCCTAGGGCTTTTCCTCTTTTCATCTGAAAAATAATTGCCTCAAGCTCAGATAAAGGGATAGGATGAAGCAAAGATTCATTCATTTCTCTAGTGACCAAATTTGGTATGCTACCTAGGATCAAAGCTTCATCCACCTCAGCAGGAGGGGAATCCTCAGACAGCAACGTAGAGAAGAAACGGGTAGACTCAGCAGAAATAGAAGCTGAAGACGAAAGAGTCTCACCATTCTCTGACACTAGAGATGAGATAACATTACCTTGCTTTCTGTCCTTCACAGAATTGTGGAAGAAGGAAGTATTCCTGTCTCCAGCCTGTAGCCACTCAATTCTAGATTTTTGTTTCCAAAAGATCTCCTCCCTTAAGTTCCATTCTTCCACAGCCTTCACTGCAGCCGCCTCAAGCACACCAAGCTCCTCCGTGAAACCTTGGTCCCGAATCTGCCAAGTAATAGCATCCAACTGAGACTGAGCATTTTTCCTTTCTTGGAAAAGATTACCAAAGTGCTGCCTATTCCAACGCTTCAGCTTATACTTCACAAACTGGAGTTGCTTCGAGAAGGAGTACATAGCAGTCCCATGAGCCGGCTTCCCAAAACTCCACCACCCAAGAACTAAGTCATGAAGAGAATCATCCCTGAGCCACATAAGCTGAAACTTAAAAGACTGTTTTAAACCTTGACGGGGTAAAGTAGCAGTAAGTTTGATGGGCCAATGATCAGAACCCCTGCCATCCAAAATCTCAGAGCTAGTCACCCACCTATCCCCCATCCAAAAACTAGAAACCAGGAATCTATCCAATCTTTCAGAAATAGCTGCTTCCCCACATCTTCTATTACTCCAGGTAAATAACCCATTACTCGGCTTGATGTCAACCAGGTTCAAGAGAGCAATATTATCCTTCAAGAGAGTCGAAGCAGAATCCAAACGGACATTACCACCCCGCTTTTCCTCTAAAGAAGTGACAACATTAAGATCTCCAGCCAGGATCCAAGGAAGATAAGGATCCAGAGACCTCACATATCGCACATGATCCCACAACAGAGCCTTACCCTGAAGGTCAGTCGGTGCATACAAGTTCGAGAAGAGAACTCTCTCCCCTGACTCAAGATGAGAAGCCACACAAGAGATTGAACCTCTGCAAGAGACCCACCAAAAAGGTCTAACTCTGCGTGGGTCCCACAAACAAGCCACCCCCCCAGAATTACCAAACGCCCCAACACATTGGCACTGACCACGACCCCAAATCCTAGCAGCCACCGCCAACATACTATCAACAGACAACTTAGTTTCCTGTAAGAAAACCACATCAGGAGAATGAGACCAAATCAAATCTCGAATAGCCTTTTGTCTAGGGATGCTATTCATACCCCGCACATTCCAAGAGAGCACAATCATCGAAGAGGCTGAGAGAAGTGGGAATCAATAGTCTTCACCGAACCTGACTCAACCAACGACTCACCAGTTAGCTTGACTTTTTCCTGATCCTTCTTTCTACCCACCTTAAGAGGTTTCTCAAGAGCCCCTTTCTTGAAATTTTTTTGATGCAGACCTAAACCAGGAGGGTGAGACTTCTGTTTACCTAGATCCAAAGCACCTTGCAACTCAGGAGGAGCTCCACCAATGTCTGCAAGCCCACCAGATGCCTCCAACACCAAATCAGTCGTAGCCAAAGCAAGGTCTGGAGGAGATTCAACAGAAGCTATCTGAGCATCCTGTACTCCAAACTGAGTCAAATTTGGAGGCCCAGAAGATTGAATGCTAGGCACCTCCTCCACTAAATAATTCCCTGATCTCTGTAGGACTTCTTGAAAACCCTCCTCTTGAACTAAATCCTCTAGAGCCTCAAATTTGTTGAGAGTCTCTTCCTCTTGCCTATCTTTAAATGATCTCTTTTGGCCTCGATTACGATTCCTAGTCTTCACTGGGATAAATCCCTCCTTATCAGCCCCCCCTCCCTGCATGGGAGCTTTACCCTTATCTGCATGCAAAGAGGGCTGAGAAGAAGCATTACTTGTACCGAAAACACCTAAGGCCCGGGGACACCTCCGTTGGAGATGTCCATACTCATGACATACTCACCACCTGAATGGAAGCATCTCATAGTCTAACGGTTGAGTCCAGGAGCAGGATCCAACAGTCATATCAATAGAATCTGGTAACGGCTTACTCAAATCAATTTCAACACAAACCCTAGCATAAGAGAAAATGCGCTTATTTAGGGTCTGTTGAGATGGACCAATAGGTCTTCCTAGCAACAATGCAATCGACTACAATATATCACTTCTCCAACATTCTAATGGTAGCCGAGGCAGACGAACCCAAACTGGGACTCGAGAAGGTAATTCCTCTGCCGAGTTAAAGCCAGCATGCCATGGTTTGATGAAGAGACCCACCTGATTATAGAAGTACGGACCACCTTCAAAAGCCCTGTTTCGGTCAGAAACACACGAGAAATCTACCATAAAGAAGTTATTTGCAGCCATTAGAATATCAAAGTCTCCTTCCGGATTCCATGTCTTACGAATCCAATTATCCAGAAACGCGAGAGAAACCCTCATCCCCAGGAACTTACAAATCAAGACATGGTTGCAATAGTATTCGATATCCTCAGCTACCGATTCTGATTGCACAATTAAAACTGGACGTTCTTGAGTCCTCTCCAGGCATCCATTAACCTTATGCAATTTAAAGGCACCATTTCGAGCCCCACC
>VDFB02391577.1:0-25631 GCA_007258455.2 Sequoia sempervirens
TGCTTAAACCATCTTCTTAAAATTTTAATTTATTTATCAAAACCTGCTCAATTGTATTTATACTTAAAAATCAACTTTATACCTGTCTTAAAATATTTAATGAATCAATCACCCAATACATTATTTAAAGAAACATTGTAAACTATAATTACATATGTTATATTTATTTGTCATGAGTACCTTTATAAATTAATAATTTTATTTAATACAACAATATGGTCCAAGGCTACAATCAAACAAATTTGAATCAATTCATGAACATACCAATCAAAACCTGACTTCAAAAGTGAGCCAAAAGGAACAAAAACATCACAGATGGAGGGGTGCTACAATGACCATATTCATTCTATTGGAATAGCATGGTCTTACCAAAATTAGGAAGCTTTGCATGGTTAGTATTAAGAAAATGGGTGCTGACAAGTGATAGGCTAGTTAAACTAGGCTTTGCTGAGACTTTCAAATGTGTATCATGTGGTGAACCCTTGGAGGATGTAGATAATTTTTTTTACAATTTTCTTATGCCCAACTTTGTTGGATGTTCATTCTACAAAACTTAAAATTTCATACTCCCTCGCCAAATTCAGTTTGGGATCTCTTTTCAGCATGGTTGGTGTTATATAAGTCCTCATTCTTCTTGTGTATTTGGCATATCATTCCTGCTACAATACTATGGTCTATATGGTGGGAAAGGAACAAGAGGATCTTTAGGAAAGTTACTTCATCTATGCATAGTGTTCAACTCACTATTTAAAAATCAATGACATAATCAGTTAATGTATATGTACAAAATTATAAAGGTTTCAATTCCCTCTTTACATCTTGGCATGATGACATTCAATAAAACTAGAAAGGAATTGTTCCACCCTTCAAAGGAAGTCTACATCAACCTAGAAAACCAAGTTTGGATAGGAATTCACTTAGGTGGAAACCTCTTATCTCAAGCTATTTTAAATTAAATGTTGATGGAGCATCGAGTGGGAATATGGGTGTCTCATACCTGCAAGGATATGTATTCAAGACTATGGTGGGATGTTAAAGGTAGCTAAATCAATTTCCCTTCCAACTGGAACAAATAATGTGCCAAAAGCCATGGTAGTTTTGCATGGTTTGAAACTTTCTATACATCTAGGAATAACAAAACTTCATGTGGAAGTTGATTCGTTATTAATCATCAATACTTGTAAGTAGAGATTTTGTCACAATTTGCATTTGAAATGCATTTTACAAAATTTCTAGGGGCTGTTAGATACTTTTCAATCTTATTAAATCTCACATATATCACAAAGAGAATAAGTTGGAAGGTCACCTTGTGAACATGGGATGTGAAAAGCAAGTGGTAACCTATATCAGAGGATAATACCACAAGTGAAACTTTTCCAATCTTAGCTAAGATAGCAAAAATTGAAATTGTGTATGCTAACAGTGATGTCAAAAGGAGAGAATAGAGGTGAAATGGAGCTAATGTAAAGAGGAGATTGCAACAATGTACCTAATTGAAGTAAAAAGAATATCTAGTGTAAAAGAATTAATCAAAATTCTGTAAAGTTTGCAAGTTTTAGAGTTCTGGCTTAGAGCTTATCACTTATCAAATTCCATGGTAAAAGACTTAGAAATTGTGTAGGTAATCAGGCATCGATCGTCAGGCGTATTGCTTACCAAATGCATTGAAGATGACTTAGCATATTTGAAGGGTTTTGGCCTTAGGACTTCGGCTGAATTTCTCACCTTTGTATTCGAAGGAAGGGATATGGAGGATCTTCAAACCCTGTTTCCCAACAAGTCTAAAGGAAAATTAGGCTTTCCAGTTCAGAGTCTTGGAGACTAGATTTTTAGAGATCGGGAATTGGGCTTTTAGAGTTTAGAGGTCAACTTGTTGGATTTTGTAGAAATGAAGGAAGGATAAGGTAGAAGAGAAACCTAATCCCTGATATGACTAAAGGCAATGAAAGTTAGAAAAGTTGAAAAAAATTGGGCATCAAACTTTCAGAGTTCGGAGGTCATCTTGTTGGCTTTTGCAGATGTGAATGAAGGACAAGGAAGAAAAGACATCCGATACTCGACAAACCTAAAGCAAGTTGGGCTTCTTAGTTTGAAGTTTCAGAGATCTGGATATCAGAGATTGGGCATTGGGCCTCTTTGTTCGGGGTTTCACATTTTGGGATTCTTAGTTCAAAGTTTTAGAGATCAGGCATTGGGCTTCTTATTTTGGGGTTCCAACTTTCAAGTTTCTCTGTTTAGGGTTCCACATTTTGGGCTTGTTAGTTCAAAGTTTCAGAGATTGGGATTTCAGAGATCAGGCATCAGGCTTCTTTGTTTAGGGTTCCACCTTTCGGGCTTCTCTGTTTGAGGTTCCATCTTAAGCTTTACCAAATTTAAAGTATGGAAATGGTAAGAAGGAAGAGCAATGCTCGACCCTCAAAATAAAGCTAGAGGAAAGTTTCCAACAACATACAAGTAACTTGATAACCCAAGTTGGTGGTAGTCCTCAGTAGGTAATCCTATTTGGTAGTTGGGTAGTAGTAAGTATTATCATGTAAATATTTCAACTAGATCAAAGGCATAAACTAGGCCCTCTTGGGTACTTTTGTAATTACTTACTACTACTAATATGCAGGCTATTAGCCATTTTCCCAAAAAAAAATTACATACCTCGCAACTTCCATATATTGGTTTTTTACACTTATTTTAGTGTTTTTTTTGGTAGTGTGTTTTTAACCAACTATACACATATTTGTAGCACTCCTCCCCCCTCGTCTTGATGATCATATCTAGATAGTTTAGGTTTCCAAGATCTTATCCCAACACCCCAAAATTTCTCAAAAAATAAAGCCTTGGGTCTTGAGAGACTAGATTTTCTACCTAGGACCCTTGGTAGGAAATTTGTGTCACCTAATTCCCTTGGTCCTATGAAATATTCATAAGAAAATTTCTTCATCATCACAACCCTAATCCTAACTAGATTTTTCTATTTACAAACTATAAAAACTTAGTATAGGTCTATACTTAAGATCCATTTTTCAAATTTCATTAATTATATCATTAACTTACTAGAAAATTAGACTCTTCTCTATCCATCCAAATTGAACTTGAAGGTGCTATATGAAAGAGTTAGAGATATCATATCATATTTGAAGCTAAAAGAATCCCCTTCCGCTTCTTTGTTATATGATATTCCTACCTTATATCCATTTTTATATCATATAATTCCTAAAGTATCTCCCTTATTTCTATCTGTTGATCATCAAAGCTTGTGCATCTCTTACAACCTTATGGGAAATTCAACAAGTGGAGGACCAATTTGTGCCTCACTGAATAGCTCTAGGATTTTTTTTATAGAAAGTCGGTTGTTCTTTGAGTTTGGAGAAAAGGGTAGAAGGAAATGTAAATATAAAATAGGAAATGGTGATGTGCCAAAGCTTTTACAACATTTCAAACCTAATTATTTTCTATGAATTTATATTAGACACAAAACACCACAATGCCTCATTTTCAGGAAGAGAGCAAACATCAAAGGCTAAATACAAGCACTATACAGTCTTTCAAATCTCCCTGTAGGAAGTATTCGTTAAGGTTTGATCAAGCATAAAAGTTCTAAAAGTTAATAGAAAAACATTTAGAAATTGCATAAACTCTTCCTCTTTTTATAGCATAATATGAAGAAAAAATAACCCTTAAAGAAGTTATAGAATTTCAATGGACATAATCCAATTTCCATAGGTTATTATTATATCATATATATCATATAAGCCTACAGAATGGAAATCAACTACTCAAACTACTTGAATTTAGCTTAACATAGTGTTTTACTTTGAACAAAAGCATAAAGAAGAAATTTGACAGAGGCCATAAAATGCACAGTTTTAAATATTTCTTCCAAACCGTTCGTGCTTAAATATCAAATGAACTTTAAAACAAAGGTCGGATGCCAATCCGATAATAGTTTGAGTTAAAACAATATAACATGCCAGAGAAAAGTAGTGTTCTGCCAATTTTAGTTCTAAAAATATCTCTATAACTAAGAAAACTAAATGAACTTCTTTTTCCTTTGAAAGATGAGATTTTTTCAAAAACTTCTTTCTATTTTTGCCTCCCATTTATAGTTGAAAAAGGAGAAACACCATCGACATCCCAGAAGTAAATACTGCCAGATGCCAACATCTAATAGCTCATGATCTGATCATAGATCTTTGGTTAGGTCATGACAATCTTTGCTCATTAATTCTCAACTGGTGCATTAATGTCCTTTAGATATTTAGAAAATATTTCCATGTAAAAATGATTAGATCCTAGAAAACAACATGGAAAAAATACGGTTGACGAATCATGTAGATCGATGATGCTGACTCAAAGTTTCCAAAATAAAAATAAGAAAGACCTAGCATGCTTTGAAAAACTCCTAAGATTGCTCCTTAAAAGCACAAGCTACCATAGTGAAGAGATGACATGTCAAACGATCAGTGATTCTCAAATTGATGAAAGTAGCTTTAGAGAAAATCCTCGCCGAGTTGACGCATGTCCCGACCTTCTCCCAAAAGGAAGATGATATGGTGCATTGCCCAACTTTTAGAAACACTTTTTCCTTAAGTGTGAACTCATCCTAAAGCCAAAAATGAATAAAAACCAAAAATAAAAAGAAGATTAAGGAAAAAATTGCTTCACAGTTTTGACGACTCACAGGGGGCCTTCACTTGCAGAGGCAAAAACCTAGAGCTCTAGTAATTCCAAGAGTTTGAGGAAAGTGGAATGCTACACATCCCAATCCAAATTGGTCGATCAGATGAGAGCATAGATAACCTTGTATGCTTGATCTAACTCAAATACTTCTTTAAAAGAAATAACTCCCCATCTTGCTGAAACAACCCAAAGGTGATAATAGAGATGAGAAAGAGGAAAGATCTCACATTTGATTTCATCAATGATGGGCATCGCGCTTGAACTTGGGAGCTCTATGGAAGTCCTAATCTTATGTTTGATTGCATCCATGATCTACTCCACTGATAGCACATCTCCAACTAGTGAGAAAAGGGGAGGAAAACTAAAGCTAAGAAGAAAATTAAAATCCTTCTTGATCTCGTCAACCCTTTTGTTCAACACTACTTGACATTCCTTGCTCCTTGCTGCAACTTTGTGGTAATTGATGAACTCACTTGCTTTACTGAAGGAAACCCTTCGATCTAGAATCCTTACACTTCTTAAGGCCTCATCAGTCTTCACACACAATCTAGAAATCAAATTTTGTGATTCCACTACTCTGGGAGCATATATCTGCATAATTTGGTTAACCAGCGAGCCAATATTTCTATTTAATTCCTGAGCATCCCTTAAGAAATGTAGGGCTGGCCTAAGGATAGAAATTGCAACTATGATTTGTTCCCAATGCATATCTATCAAAAATTTCAATATTGGGAGGGTCCCAGACCCTTGTGTAGTAGCTAACTCTTGATAGAACTAACCCTCTATTTCTCTTATTTTCTCTGCCATTTGATTCTTCTCTTGGAGGGCGTTTGTCTGTTCAGAACTCAATCTTTCAATCTCTTGGTCGCGAGTCTATAGAGTAGACATGATCTCCTGCTTCACTTTTCTTGACTTTTGTACTTCCACTTGGGCCTTTTGTAGATTGTCAGAAGCTTGGGATCGAACATCTTCCAACTCTCTCTATTTGTTTTCCTGAGTAGATCAGTACTTTGCATTTTTCTGGCGCTTAGTAGCAAAATCAACTCTTAGCTTTTCAGTTTCAGCATATAGCTAAATTTGTTCACCTTGGGCCTCCTTAAGCATCTTAGTTGCTTCTCCTTGCTGATTTTGTATTTTTCTTATGTGGGCCATCTTGACATCTTTGGCCTTGATCTCTGTTTGCAACTTGCTCATTGTTTCCCTCACATTTATCAACTCGACCTCATGCTTCTTCACTTTCCTATCCAACCTTTCATAATCCACATATACCACCTTCTGGCTGGCCTTAGATAGGACCTCCTTGTTGCATGGGTGAGTTTCATTTAGATCCAAGCCCATGGCTCTGATATTGTAATCTTCCATATCCATTTTTCCCTAGGGCTTGGACATGAGCAGCTTCATGGTAGTGATCAACATAGAATTATGCTCTTCATTGAAGCAAGCTTCATTCTTCTTGTTAGTTGGTAGCACAACATTTTTTAGCTATTGTTTATGTTTTTTGGCCCATCGAGCCTGCTTGGTTGCATCTAAATTCTCTTCGAGACTCTGTGGGGTGTCAATGCTTTTTGTTGCAATGGAAGCACTTGGAGGAAGACCAAAAAGGGTAATGGAAGGAGAAACCTCAGACATATAAGCATGCAAGGAGACAAATGGGAGTGTTATAATGAAAAATGGTAGGATACCAAATTGAGATTGGGTAAGGGGAAAACCATTCCTGGTGAAAAGAGAAATGAGCAGAAGGAGAGATTTTTTCCTAGAAGTAGATGGACCTAGAGTAATGGGCAACATGGATGTTTCAACTCTTTCAATAGGGGCCCTTGATAGGGTGATCAAAGAATCAATAGTAGCCAAAGCGGTTACTGCTCATCAACGCGTGGGGTTACTTCACAAGGTTCATTTTGGAAAATGGATGGGGGTTCATTAAGGACCAAAAGATTGGGTCTGCGGTTGGAGGAATCTTGTTCACAAATGGGGGCAGGGAAGTAACTAGAGATGAAGAGGAAAAAAGAAGAGGGGGAGTAAAGCTTACCTAGACCACAGTGATCGAAACACTTTGTAGAACAAAATCCACTTCTTCTTCTCCTCTATTTGATGCACTGGGTTTTCCTAGATATTGGACTCATCTCCTCTTTGCATGAAAAAAACTAGTACATTCTAATCCTTTGCTGACCAATCCTACCAAAATTTAGCCTTCAATAACCATAATGGACCTTCTTGGGGACCATCTAGTTCTTTTCCCTTTTCTTCGAGCATTGGTAGAGGACATGATTTGTGAGTCCTTTTACCTCAATCCTTTTCTTTTGTTTGAAACCTGGGGTTGAGAAGCGCAGTGTGAAAGCTCCTCCTGTTCAATCTCATGACTTGTGTCTGGATTGCTATTATCAGTATCGACCTCTACGCCTTAAAATTTGTCAAACCTTTCATCATGTGGAAGCAATTCTCTAAGCAGGGCATTGAGACACCTCATCTCTTGTCAGAACCTCCAAAAATATTCCTTCTTACTTTTCAACCATCCCTTGCATTTCAATTGAATGCTGAGGGATTTACCCATTGGGAGGTTCCTCTGATACTCCGCCTGTACTACATAGAAGTTTAACCATTTGGGTCATTTGAATGGTATGCAGGCCAAGTCGATGTATACTTCTGGCCTTTTCTAAGTCGAATTCTTTCTCAACTCAAAATACTCCCATTTCTCATATTTCAAAGTTGGGAGGTACTTTTTTGGATTGTAGTCCCACATTTCACAAATGAGAACCAATCCTAGGATCACCAATTGGTTTGTAAGTTGACCCTCTGCCTTCCACTTCCCCAATGTCACCTGACTATTGGAAATGCTAAAGGGGATTAGATAAAGCCCTTCCTTATTCTTACTGAAGCCATAAACATTGTCAGTAAGGGTTGCCTGACAACATGCCTCCAAGGTAAAAACTCTATCTATTATAAATTTGGGGAGTCTGAAAGGCTCCCTGATGAAACCATGGAATTTGATAAACATAAAATCTTCACCTAGAAAATAATCCACTGGAGTTGGCGAAGTCTTCATCCATTGCAAGATCTTAGGAGAGAAACAACCCATAGGTCATAGCAACAAATCTTGAAGTACTCGCCTCATAAAATAATCCACAAACCGATAGTAATCATATGTTCTTAATAGTACATGAGTCCATATAGAAACTAGTTGATATAAACCCTTTACATTGAACCTAGACACTTGCAAAATTTTCTCTAGAAACTCATAATTTTGATGCAAAATCAAGTGAACCAAGAGAGAAGGATACCTGAATTTATACTCAGTATCATAGGTCTTCAATTTTTCTAGCTTCTCTTCGGCTACTACATCAACAAAGTCATAATATTGAATTGACTTTACTCCCTTTTAAGCATTAAAGCTAGGCCCATCTGAAAGGGATGGACATCTTCATCATCATCAAGGTCATAAATCTAGGCCAACATTGAGAAAATAGATTTTTTGTCTTTCTTGAACCTTCTACATGCAAGAGGAAAAGAAAGGTGACCTCTCTCCAGTCTTTCCTTCGTCTCATCCTCATAAAAGTTCCCCTTCTTGGTTGTGGCTTCCTAGAAAGTTTCCATCTCTTCCTTATCAAAGTATTTGACACCCCAAGTTATATGGATACACAACATATCACATATGGCCGCTGCAAAAATTGTAACCTTGATCTTATCACCCATAATGGCTCTTATCTCCTTGTTGAATCTTTTGGCACATGCATCTACCAACTCTAGGAATGGGTGTATGGTGGGCAACATAAACTATGGAAAACCACAATTCTAGAGCTAAGACACAAAACTTTCAAAGAACCCATGCTACATCATTCTTTGAAAAGCCCCCTCCCTAAGGCTTTTAGGGTTACTTGCCAATTTTGGGTCGAGAATGTTGTCGGCGAAATCCTGCACCACCTCTCTTGTGATAGAATTATCCAGTTGCACTGAGTTGCAATAATCAAACGAATGTTCTTCTAGAGTTGGGGTGTTGGCAAATGAATTCCTCCTAAAGATATCGGCATAACCTGACCTTTTTAGATGATGTTCCAACCTTTCTATCAGATGTTGACGCTTCCGCCATGGTTGTACTGAGAAGTTGTAGAGAGTTTCTTTGATGAAACAACCACTTGCTTTTTTCTACTTAGAAAAATCTTCCTTTGGGTGTAGTTAAGGCTCTATTGTAACCATTGGTCCATTAAATGCTGCCACCAAGGTGATACATGTGGATTTTGGATCCATATCCCTTGAGAATTCCAAAAATGTTGTGAGAATGGAATTAGTACATTCTCCCCATTGCCTCTTTCATAAATAAGCTAATTGCATTGGAAAATTTTCCTTTAGCTATGAGAAATGTGTTGAAGTAGTGCAAAGTACTCTTGAAAAGATGTGTCTATTTAATTTGTTAGAACTTAACATGTTAATCCATGTCTTTTCATATAAGCAAGTTGGGTGGTGGTGATGATGGAAAAGGACACATGTCGACGATCAACATACAAAAGCATTTAATCTCAATGCCCAAATTTATTTCCCAAGACCTCTTGTCAGATTTTTCATATGATTCATTTTCTACCTTTCGGTTGCTTTGATATTTTTTTCATTGTCATCCAACCAAAAATGGACTTCTTGTTGGTTGGGTTTTCCAGCACACTTTTCTATATATACCTATGCCACCTTATTGCAATATTCATTCAAAAAATAACTGTTTAAGTTTAGTAAGCTTTTCTTGCCATCTCCTATCTGCTATTCCGCTAGGTATGAGGATTTCCATGTTTATTCCTGATGGTGTCTCATGGACACTCTTCTTTCCTCAGGGTGGTCGAATCTTGCCCCAAAACTTGAAAACTCACCTTTATCACCTTTTATTTACTCTTCTTCATTCTATCAATGATTATTACTTTGAAGCTTTTGGTCTTAAAAGTCTTGCTCTTCTATCACTAGAGTGATTTTATGATGTACTCTCTTCGGGCTTTGCTCTTTGTTCACTAGAGTGATTATATGATGTATTCTCTTTAGGTTATCTTTTGTATTAGTGCTCTTGTGGGGTTCTCATTTTGTGTCCTTTTTTTTTGTAACCCTAATTGGGAATTCTGATGTAAATTTGGGTCCTCTACTTCTTATCTTGATCCATTTTAAATGGATATTTGATGCACTTTCTTGGTAGTATTTTTCTTCCTCTCTTTTTCTGATCTGGTCATGTAATTCCCCGCCATGTATCTCTCCTTATTTTAATAATTAAGGTTTGTGGCTTCCCACCTTTTCCTATATATATATATGATAATAGTACTTGCATGATGCTAATTTATAGCATAATTTTTATTTATATATTTAATTAAACACTTAAAAGGATAGAAGTGTATTTCTTTTTTCCTTGCACTTATACACCCTTACACTTATCTTTATTTCATTATGAAGTTTCATTCACATATTCACATTGATACATATTTTCTAAAGATCAATTCAACTCATTTTGTGTGACTTTATTTCCTTTAAAAAAAAAACCTTTTCAATTTCCTCCAAGTAAGTCCTCAAATGTGAATACCACACCAGCTAGTCCAAATATTTAGATTTTAGTATAGGTGGAAGAAAGTAGAAAGTGCAAGGATGGGACTCTAGTTGTACATAATATGTTCACAACTAAAATATATGACCACAATGTGTAAATGTGATCAAGTACACAATATCATCCTTAAGACAAAAAGAAAGTGAGAAAAAAGAGTGTAAAAGATGTTTTAGGTTCTTAATTCTAATTTATGATTAAATGTAACTCTAAAATAAAGGTAGAACATATTTATATCTATTACTATTTGAAAAATTATATAACATTATTCTCTAATATATTTTAATGCATAATCTCTTTTACTTTCTTTAGCTTAAATCTAAAGCACACTTCAATATTTTATTAAATTTTAATTAAGTTCTAAATTATATAATAATTCAATTAAAAATATTAAATTAATTATTTTTATTAAATTAAGAAGCATTCTACAATGCCATCAAAGATTCTATGTTGTGATCATGCACATAAAAACTAAAATATAAGTGATACATATTAAAAAAAAAACTAAAACTACTTCAGGTGCTCAACTATTCTTTTAAGCGATCTTTGGTAGCTTACTCTTGTAAATTATTATTTTGCTTTGTTCAATAAAAATAAATTAAAACAATAAAATTAAACTTTTTAAAAGTAACACACAAATATACAATATTTACTACACTTTTCAAAGTAAAAAAAAAAGAAAAAAAAACACCAAAATAATGAATAAATAAAAATAAAATAACCCTTCATATAATAATAAACAATATAATATAATAATAGTTTTTAAATAAAAATAAAAAATTATATATTCATACAATAAATAAAAATATTTTAATATTAAATAAAATAATTTGTAATATCTCTCAAAATCTTTTAAATACATATAGAATACGTAAAATCACATATATTATATTTGAAAGAAACTTTTCACATTATTTACAAACTACTCTCAATAATTTTTTTTTAATTTGATACAAGGTAAGAGTCCACAAAATACTCTCTTGTGATCTACTTGAAAAATCAATTAAATATTATCAGTTTTAATCAAAGTATTAATGATAATTCCACACATTCTAATTAAATCAATTTGAGATTTGTTTTTGATATAAAAAAGCAACAAAACAAGGGTGTTGTCCCATTAATACAAGGCACCAACGACCATCCACATTAGACTAAAACTAATAGAATAGTCACAACAATTCTAAAAACCAAACCATCACCCTGAGCAGATTATATAAAAAATAACTCAAAAATTTAACAACCGAACTAAAGCTACTAGTAATGTCCATCATGAAAGCATGATTTAAAACCACCATAGATATAGACCACCAAGGGTCATACCAATCATAGAAGAAAATAAAAATAATAACAATGTCTTTAACAAAACAAAACATAAACGAAGGTTGATTCAATCAATCCCAATCAAAAAACTTAAACCCACCAAAGACTAATCTTTTTTTCCACTGTATGGCTTAACTAAAGTTATGGTAGCCCAGTCTTCAATGAGGAACCTAAGTAGTTCCTTGTTGACAGCTTCTTCCTCTACATCGTTCGCAGACTTGTCCTTCTACACCAAACATAATGTATTGGCAGACCCATGCATAATCTTCAAGGAAAAATGAGTAACATCCTGTAGTCTTTTCTCCAAACACCCGATTCTATTTTTTAGATTGTCAACCTCCTCCTAGAAATCATCCTATTTATTGTAGGTTTTCTCCATGGGAGCCTTGCCCTCCACAATATTTTAGGCACGAGACTTGACCTCCTTGATTTTAATGCTGGAAGGACCTCTTTTAAGGATTTTGGAAACATGAGAGGAGCTACTAGCAGAAACCGAGAGAGCCTCCTCCCCCACCTCCTTTTTCTCCTTACTCCTACTCTCACTCCTATCCCCATTGTCAGAATCTGAGACCTTAAAAATCTTCCCTTTTTCTTGCTTGATAACCATTCTATTTGACCTGATAGGGGTATTAGTCTCCTCGGTGATCTCAATGTTAGAGTGAATTTGATGGAGTCATAATTTTTTCTTCTTGGAGGCTTTGGCCTTAGTTCTTAGGGTGAGGGCAATGCTTTTTTTTGTCTTTTCTCTCCACAATGGGCCCCAGAGAGGGGGATGTGTTTTGTGGAGAAACTTTCAAGGAAGGGTTTTTGATACATTTTTTCTTGCTCTCGAGCTAGGGGTGTCCATAATGCTAGCTGATGGGGGAGTAGAGGAAAGCAAAGCCTCTTCAACAGTGGTGGGTCAAGAAGCATCAACAACAATAATGGGTCGAGGAGGGAAAAGGGCCGAGTGAAAATGGTAAAGTCTAGATATGAGCCCTTGGTGGAGGATGGTGAAATTTTTATTTGAATTCATGGCTTCAACCACATCAAGCACAATACTCTTAAGAGAATGCATGAGAAAAAATGGGAAGGAAATATTATGGTGATTCCTAAGGTGATTGAGGAAATTGAAATGGTAGTAGTAATACACACTGTATCTTCCTTCAAGGGTGAAGTATTTCATCACCACCATGCAAACTCCATCCCAAGGCTTAGGAAGTGCCTAGTGTCATAGCCTTTGCGTAACGTGATAGGTTTCTCGTCACCCTAGAAGAACAAGTTGAGGCTGGTCATATTCTCTTTTGTGTGATTGACTAATCCAAGAAAAGAAAGAAAATTTTATATATGAAAAATTAATGAATATTTGAAGTCCTTTCGTGTACATTTAATAATTGAAATATGCTTTACAAAAACAATTTGCTTACTTGGCCTAAAAAATTCAACCTACGACTTTAATTGTTTTTAAATATATTTGACTTTGCATATTTTTCTTTATTCTAAAAGCATTGAAAATTATCACATTAGTAGAATTTTTCATTTTTATAAACAAAAGAGAATAATTATATGATTATTTTATTTTGTTTTCCCTTTTTAAATTATAATATAAAAATTAAACATGATATTCATGTGTAATTCATTTTAATAAGGTACATAAAGGAAATTAAATTTATAACAGGAGGGGTATCTCATATTAGTAGTAGAGAGAAAAAAATAAAAAATGTTGAGAGGTGTATCTTATAATAACAAGTGTCATGTAGTGGCTAGTACTTGTTTTTATAGTATTGTAATTAAATTGTTTTCTAGATTTAAAAAAAATAAATGTATGTTTTATTAATGTTAATAAAATTAAATGTAAGCTTTGTTAATTATAGTGTTTTAGTACTATTAATTGGTTCTTTGCATGACCTAACCCTAACCTTAATTCACACCATAAATCTAACCCTAATCCTAACCTTGAATTTAACCCTAACAATAAAGAATTGTAGAGTGACATTACATAATAGAAAATCTATGAATTAATATTGGAAATAAGATTTGGAATAAAGATATTAGATGAATAAAATTTTGGAGCATTATATCTATTAATCATATTTTAGTGATTTTATTGGTAATATTTTATTTTAAATTTATGTTAATTTTTGAATAGTTCTAACCATAATTTTTATCTTATTCTTAATTCTAATCCAAATCTTAATTATAATGATTAATAATAATAAGATTAGAATTATAATTTAATTAAAAATTATAATAATAATTATTATTTTATAGTTACATACAATTAGCGTCCCAACTCTCTAATTTCCGCACCATGAAGCGCTCTGCTCCAAAATCTTCAATACCTACTCCTCCCATCATCTTTGATCCCGTTGGCATGTGCAGTGATGTTCATGATGAGGATGAGGCCCCCACTTCCTGGCAGAAACAAAATTTTCCACTTTGCAGGATGAATTATAGGCACATGGTGTGAGGCAAATCTAGGGTTTCTAAAGCATAGATAGGGTGAGCAGAGAATGATGCTCTACTTTTCCAACCTACAAAGAAAGAGCGCCTTGAATTTTCTGGGTTGAGGAAGGGTTTGGAGGAAAGGACCTATGCGTGCCCTCATCCTGCATCTAACAATGCCACCTACCTTGATTTTGGAAATGCCAAAGCTTCAAGTGTGATCGGTGCCAAGATCTGCCATCTCATAGTTTGACACTCAGAGCTCATCCCCAAGGCATGCTTAGACAGTCTGGCCTATGATCGAGAGGAGTATCTATAGGAACACACTCTCATATGAAGACTTACAAAATCTTGGCCCAGCCTATGCAATTTAAATGCCTGGATCACACAAAATTGGAAGGATTCTATGAAAGAAGAAATTTGTATTTACCCATGTGCTATAGGGTTCTTTATACTAGAATTTGATTCTATTGAAGACATGGATTTGGTGTTGCAATTAGGCCCATGGATCTTTGAAGGTGAATTCATAAGCATGAAGTCTTGGTATGCCTCCTTCGATCCCCACACTAAGAATTTCACATCTTCCTTCCTTTGGGTTAGACTACCTTATCTCTCACTCCAATTCTGGGAATTGGATTGCCTGTGGGTGATTGGAAATGGCTTGGGTAAGTACCATTACTCCTCAAATGAAACTATCAGCTATAGAAGCTCTACTTGTGCATTCATTTGTGTGGAAATTGAGTACAAACATCAATGGTATAATTAAACCATGATGACTTGAGTACTACTTCCATGATTTTGGATGTTCCAAGTTAACACAAGCATCTAGGTATAATTAAACCAAGATGACCTGAGCATTCCTCGCGTAACAAATAAAAGGTAATCATGTTCCTATGGAAATTCAAAATGTCATCAATGATACTTTGTAGAGAATGTCCCATGACAATTTATATAGTAATAATGATTAACTAATAGATAGCAGACAAAGAAAAATCATTCTCCTTCCTAGCTTCTCTAGTCCAAGATATCATTGAGTTTCTCTAGAGAAATGATAACAAAAATTAAAGTATAATATTTGAGCATGCATGCTAGCATGGTAAATCCATGACTCATAAGAACATCATCCATTTAGATTTGATTTGATTGATTAGTTTTAGTTGTTTTGATTTGGATGGTTGATGTTTGATGTTTTATAATCGATGTTCAATGTTAAGTTGCACTATGATCGTTGTGTTTGTTGCATTGTCTAACTATTGTTTGTCTATTTGTTTAAGCTCAAAATTTATTGCCCCCAGTGAGTTCAATATTTTTCCCCCAGTCTAGGGTGAGACACGAACGCGATGCTAGGATATGTACATGAGGTTTTTCTGATGACAGGCAGGATGATGGAAAAAGTGAACAATCAAAACATGCTCAAATAGATGGAAAATATATAATCTATCACAAATAGCGCCTGTTGCCAGGTTTTCACTACTTTTTTTTATTGCACTTTTTCAAATTTTATGATTTTATGATTTTTTTGATTTTTCACTTTTATTACATATTTTCCTTTTTTCCCTTTTTTTTGTATTTTGACTTTTTTTGTTGTCACATAGGCGTTTGATTGCTAGGTTTTCACTACTTGCTTTTATTGCACTTTTCATATTTTATGATTTCTTGATTTTGTTTTTTACTTTTTTTACCTTTTTTCTTTTTTTGATTTTTTGTATTTTGAGTTTTTTGGCTTTTTTTTGGTATTTTTGACTTTTTTGATTTTTTTTGTTGTTATCAAAATGCCTATTTTCCAAGTTTTCATCAAGGTAACCATTTTTTCAAGACATTTTCTTATTTTTTTGTATTTTTTTAGGACTTTTAACATGCATTGGATAAATGAGGTGTAGAGCTTCTTGAGATGCAAGTTGTTGATAAGCTCGTTGAATAGGTCCCCTTCAGGTGTAGATAGCTGATAGGCTCCAGATCTGTAGACTACTTTGACGATGCTTCGACCCTGTGTGAATGAGCGTGTTGGATGAAAGGATTCAATTAGAATGAAGAGTATGAGTGGAAGGTATGGAGGTTGATAGATGTGATAGGTAAAAGAGGCTATGATAAGATCCCTAATGTGGACACTACATTGGCCATCAAGCTTCAAACAAAAAGGAGGTTGGGCAATCAATGAGTTATAGTATGTGAAGGGTTCACCATCAAAGACACATTGAAGGACATCGCCAATGGAGGTGTAATGATATGATGGATATGTGAACATGGGTGGGTGCGAAGGTATATGTGGTATGAGTGGGGGTGACATGGATGAAGACCATAGATCAATAAGTTATTTCTTTGATTTTCTTCTTTGATAGATGCCCCCAGTGATTTTTGAGGGAGAGGCATGTGTGGAGATCGACTTTTGCATGCTTTTATTTTTTATTTGTCTAATAGCTTTTTATTTTGGCTAAGAGACTTGTCTGGATCTTTTTTTCTTTTTGATTTTTCCAATAGCTATTTATTTTTGCTAAGGGAATTTTCTTGATCCTCTTTTGCTTTTGATTTGTCCAATAGATTTTTATTTTGGCTAAGGGAATTTATTTGATCTTGTTTTCTTTTCATGCTTTCTTTTGATTATGGATCTCCATTTGAAAAAACCATTTTTACCTTTTATTCTTGAATTTACTCTTTTATATTTTCTTTGAGTGATACTTGTTGATCCATGTCTACAAGATGGATAGATGTAGGTGAGATGGATGAAATGGGCAAAGTGAGAATAGGAGTGGTGATGCCTACAATAGATTTTTTTAGGTTATCCTTTTCAATACTGCTAACATCAAGGGAAGCTTGCACATTGTGACTTATCATGATGAATTAGTAGAGGAAACAATAGGAGATTCATATCTTATCCCAAGGCATGTGGGATGGAAAGATGATGGTTGTATGTCCTCACTAGAGTCATGATCAAATAGTAGGTTATCATAGAGGTGTTGGTCAAATAGAGGGTTGTCATAGGTATGAAAAGCTACAGTTGAAGTAGATATGGAAAAGGTAGGTGTATCATCGGGATCACAAAAGGTTTCAATCCTAGCATGGTCATCTTTTTGCATTTCTTTTGTAGTTGTCTCAACATTATTGTTGGAAGTTTGACCTCCTTCGATGATAGTAACAGTGTCTCTCACTAGCAACTCATCCAAACGGTATTATCCACATCCTAGATCATGGATTTGGACTTTGGGGTTTGATAGTGCAGCAATTGGAGTGGATGCTTTTAATGATTCAAGGTCAACACATGTTTGAGAAGGAGGTGCTTCACATCTACTAGGGGTTTTAGCTTAAGGACTTAGATTATGGCCATACTTGAAAGGATTAAGATCTCCTTGTATGGTGATTTCAAATCCATCATGAGAAAATTTCAAGCATTGATGGTATGTGGAGGACACTGCTTGCATTTCATGTATCCAAGGTCTCTTGAGGAGGATATTATAGGTCAAAGGGAGATCAAGGACTTGGAAAATGACATCTTTCACCACAGGGCCAACTTTGATTTGTAGAGTAACTGATCCCTTAGATAAGCATTCTTCTACATCATATGCCTTCATGGTAATATTTTTACTAGAGTCTATTGTATCTTCTGAATATCCCAATGCATGGATAAATTTTAAAGAGCAAATATTTAGACCAACTCCTCTATCTATTAGAACATGTTTGACCAAAGATCTATGGATCAAAACCTCAATATGAAGTGGAGCGTTATGTAGATGGGTGAGTGATGCATCATCATGTTCTAAAAATGATAGGCAATGAGGTGCAGTCAAGTGCCCCACCATAGCTTGGGATTGGAAAACTTTCAAATTAGCTAGTACAATGTCTTGTTTTTCATTGGTTTGATGGCCCATTGCAAAAATGTTAAAAATGGTAGTGTCATAGACATAGTTTACATTCTTTCCTTTGTTGTTTAATGAAGAGGACTCCCCTTTTTCGTAGTTGGATGTTTTGTGATCAAAATTTGTTGTAGGTTATTTAATGGATATTTATTTTTGATTAATAAAGACTTGTATCAAGTGTTTCAACTACATACAGTCATTTATTTTATGTCCCTTATTTTGGTGAAAGTCATAAAAATGTGCATCATTCCACTAGGATGGTTTAACTTGTGGGTTACAATCTCGTGCCTCCAGTACTGTTATAACTTTAGCTACAAGAAGTTCCTTCAATGTTGATTCAAGAGACTATGGCAAAGGTGTGAATTTTCTATGATTTGAAGGTATTTTGTATGTTTTTGAAGCTGGGTTGGATTCTTGATTATTTTGATTGTTGTTTTGATTATTATTTTTATTGGTGTTTGGATTGGTTTTTGGGTTGTTGGTTGGATTGTTGTTTTGATTGGTCTTATAGGTAGCAACTATTAAGTTAAATATTGGTTTTTCATTTTTTGTTTCAGCTACACCATCATTGTTACCAACATTCTTATTTCTTTTCCAAAACATTGGTTTATCACTACTGTTATAGTGATTAGAGGAGTTTGCTGAGTTGTTTTAATAATTGTAAATTTTCAAGACAACTCTGTTGACCAAGGCTTCTTCAATTTTGATTCCATTCTCAATAATTTTCTCAAAGGTAGCTAGGCATTATAATTCCAATCTATAGCTCATCTCATCATTTAGATTGTCAATAAAGATTTTCATCTTTTCCTTTTTCAGATATGGGACGAGAATATCTTGTAAACAACCTTCTCCATCTTTGTAAAAATAGAAGAAATGATTCACCCTTTTTCTATTTTGTATTGCAAATTTCTTTCATGGTGATCTCGTGTTGGATGTTATAAGAGTATTGGGTGATGATCTTATTGACCAACTCTTCAAATGTCTTAATACCTAGTGTAAGTTTGGAGAACCATTCCATACATTGCCTACCTAAGCTTCGTGGAAATAATCTCATCAAATAAGTCTCTTCGTGCGTGCAAATTCAAGGCTCATAGTTCAAAATTCCCGTACATGATCTATTGGTTTTGTTTTACCATTGTATTTATCATACTTTAGAAATTCACAATGTTTGGGAAAAGGAATCATGTTGAAAATATCATCAAAAGGATATGGGAAAATGTCTTGCAGAAGATATCTTTTTGTGGCTCCTCTTTGCATGTCTTGAATATGCTGTTGGAAATTTTTTATTTGATGAGTTAAGGTAGCCACTGGATCTATGTTTGGTGGATGAATTTTAGTCCTTTTAGTCTAGGTGATTTCAATTGATTAACATCAAAGTCATGTGGAAGTTTGATACCTTGATTAGCCAACATTAAAAAGTATTTTTCCCCATCTCTTTCAAACATCTTTTCTAGGAACTTGTGGAAATTTGGATCTTGTTGAGCATGTTGGATGTTTTCCTCTGTTATTTCCTCACCTTCAGATTGGTGGATTTTATGGAATGGATTTTCTTCAGCCTCAACCATGGTGTTTTGAGTTTCAAATTATTTTTCTTTGAGTTTCTTATTTTGTGATCTTGTTTGAATGGGCATTGAAGTGTTATAATTTGACTAAACTTTGATCTGTGTTTGAAGGAGTGCCAAGGATAAAAACTAAGTCAAATAGAATGAAAAATTCTATTGATGAGACTAAGTTTAATCTGATTATACAACTTTGTTTCATGATGAAAGGACGAAAAATATTGATGATGAAACTTGGCTTATCAATTAGATGTGTGATGGATTTGATGATTTAAGAATGTTAAGGTGTTAGATATTGGTTTGGTTTGAATAATTTCACTTGTAAAGGTCAGTTTCAATAAGTTTAAAGCACTGGTGTGACTAAGGAATGATTCTATTCTAGAAAAAATGCTTAATTCTAGTTCAAACTGATGAATAGATAGGGAATTTAACTCTCTAGTTTTGAATTTATTGGATGCACTAAAATAGGGTATGGATGCACTAAAATATTTCACCAATGCAGTAGAAAATGGCCTGGATGCACTAGGCTATACCCAATATGTTGCAAAAAATAGACTTAATGCGCTGAAGAATGGACTAGATGTGCTGAAGAATGTACTCAATTCACTGGACAATTACTCAAATGCACTAGACAATGGGTTAAATGTGCTAAAATATGTTAGGGATGTGCTAGATTTCCCCTCCTAGATGTGATTTTGACCAGGTATCCTATAGGTGAATGTGCTAAAAGGATTTGCAAATGAGCTAAAATATGGAATAGATGCACTGGAAGATGACCTATATGCACTAGCAAATGGACCAGATGCACTGGAAAAAGCCAGTGATGCGCTAGACTGTACCCTATATGTGCTAGAAAATGAACCAGATGTGCTAATAGATTATATGGATGTGCTAGAAAATGCCCTATATGTGCTAGAGTATGTTGTGTATGCACCAAAACAGAGGATGTATACGCTAATATGAAAATGTTCAATGTTTTTTGCAAGTTTGTCTAGTTATTCTGCTTTTTAATTTTTGAATTTGAATGTTTCTAGGGTATACTTTTCTGAACAATGAATTTTCCTTGGTTTCAAGTTTTTGAATTACATGAATTAAGCATTTGAAATGGATGATTTCTTGAATAATGACTTCAAACACAACAACAAGTTGTAAAACAATTGTTTTCTCCTAGGAACTAAACATTGAGTGTGTATTCAAGAATCTAGTCTGATTCCTTTGATTTCCATAGGTATAGCACAAGAGAATATAGTTGAAGCACTTTTCTAATGTCAAGGGTCACTTAAAATATCACAACTCGTAGAACCATGTCACCCCACACAACCCTATCACCTCCTAGAGGGTGCCTATGTTTTTACTTTCCTAGGCCTTAACCAAAACTGAATCCTCCACTTTTGGCCAATAATCCCTAATGGTTATATGGTGAGTATCTTGGGGGAAGATTCTTCCCTCCCCTTGCACCATGATATTAGAAGGAGACTGGCTGGCTAGCTTCTACATTAATGTTCATAATAAGGGTTTCTGTTCAATGTGATAATAGATAAACTCCCTCATGATACCTCCTAACCTTTAGAACAGAGGCTTTGGGGATGGTTATCTTGCACACTACCATTGAATTGCAGACTTTCCCTGAATTTACTTTTGATTATAGTGGGTCAGAAAACTTGGCTTTGGTTGTTCCCACTTAGGTCGTTCCCATAGGGTGAGTACTTTTTCCCACTACGATAGGCCTTCTAAAGTTGTTAACAAAGTATAAAATAGTGAGTCTGGAATTTTGGTCACCTAGTTAAGGGGAGAGCATAGGCCTATCACTTCAAGCACAATAGACAAGGGGTTCTTTAACCTTCTAATTAAACTAGGCTCCTAATTTAATCGAAAGATAGCAATAGAACAACTCCATCACCTACAAACATCATTAGTAGTTTGATATAATTGTCTTTGACTGGCGTATTAAGCACCTACAAAAAAAAAGAAAAAGGTTAGTGCATGAAATTTTGAATTTATGCAAAATTAACTAGATGCGCTAAAACAAACATCAAATGCGCTAAAAGATTAGTCCTATGCGCTAAAATAGCTACCAAATGTGCTAGAAAATCTACTTGATGCACTAAAATATCAACCAAATGTGCTAAAAGACCCCCTATATGAGCCAAAGTATGAGCTGGATGCGTCAAAAGATGCTTTGGATGTGTCGTAATAGGAACTGAATGTGCTAGAAGATGTTTCAAATGCGCTATAACAGGAACGAGATGCACTAGAAGATGTTTCAAATGTTCCATAATAGGAACTGGATGTGCTTGAAGATGTTCCAGGTGAGCCGAAAGAACTCACAATTGCACTAAAAGAAATTCACATCCAACCTATTCACAAAATTTTTCTAGAAATTGTTAAAAATGGGGTTGGGCCCCATGGTGGGTGCAAAAATGTATTGTGTGAAATAAAATGTGCAAGTGAATAACAATATCACACAAGCAATGAAATGCATTACATTAGAGAATTTAAATCACAAACCCAAATCAAATTGAAACAAGAGCAAATTCCTAAAATCGTTCCATTGTTCTCTATTCTCAAGGATCCTTTAAATCATTAGTGGTCTCAGATTTGTATATTGTACTATGACTGTTTGGATGAAAACCTAAGAAATGAGATGTTGTAGAATGGAAGAATATAATTCCTACATGATTGATAAGTTGTATGATAATGTTATGATAATCATATTTATGCTGTTGTATACAAATGTAGATGATACTATGATAATGATGTTAAATGCTATGGTGGAAATGTTGTATGAAGCTAACTATGATAATGAAGATGCAGCTATGAAAGTAAGCCATGATTCTAAACTAAAATGCTTCTACAATGCAAATTGCTAAATGCTAAATTGTTCTTAATGCTCAAAAATGTTTTAAACACTCAAATGCTCTCACAAAATTTCTGTATTGTAAGTTTGCACAAAGATGGGATACCAAAAGCTATAGAATGGGCTTGTATTTATAAGATTTTCAAAGCATAAAATGATATGACATCAACCAATGGTTAAGATTTCAGCTGGAGAGATGAATGGTAGAGATGGAAGAAGTTAGAGGGAATTATGGAGGATATTCCCTTTAAAAGAGCAACATGCCAAGTGTAAGAAAGAATGAAATGATGGAGAGAGCCAAGTGTCCAAAGTTTATTTTGGAATTGCTTAAGGATAATTCCCATTTAAATATCAAAAATATTTAAGTTCATGTGACACCTGATGATGTGGCAAGAGGAAAAGGTGGAGACATGTGTGTAAATTCAAATTGGAAATTTAAATTAAGTGAGAAGATAATTAATTAAATAAAACAAACTATAGGAATTTGTTCATTTAATTAAATTTAGAAGAATGTGATTGAAGATGGTAGAATTAGAAAAGTGTGAACTATATAAATAAATTTAAAATTTATTTATAAGTAGACAAATTAAATGGACTAATTAATTAAATAACTTGTATTTAATTAATTAATTGTCTTGACCAATTTTAGGTGTAGAGAATCAACATTGTTCAATATCTTCTTTGAAGAGATATCCTTTTTGTATGTCTAGTTATTAGATTCGTTGTAATTATTGTTGTTGTAGCAACACACTTTGCTATTATGGAACTGTTGTTATTATTGTTGTTGTAGCAACATGTTTTTCTTTCTTTATTCTATGTAATGATGATCTAGAACTGTTGTTTTTATTGATTTTGTAGTAGCATATCTTGCTATTTTTATATGTTCTAATGGTGACTTATTTGACACCAATAAATATGTAATATTTATTATAGACACTTTTCAAAATGAAAACAAAATAAAACAAAAAAATTACCAAAATAATAAATATATATTTTTTAAAAATTTATCAATAAAAATAAAATAACCTTTTAAATAAAAATAAACAACTTTTTTGTGTTCATATAATAAATAAAATTATTTTAGTATAAAATAAAATAATTCTCAATATCTCTCAAAATCTTTAAGATAAATATCTATATTAAAATACCTAAAAGTGAAAGAAACTTCTCACATCATTAACAAACTATTCTCAATAACATACAATTTTCATTTGATAAATTGCTTCTCCTATTAAAAAAGAAGAGTCCATAAAATACTCTCCTCAAAGATAATAATAGGCTATCTACTTGAAAAGCCAATAAAATATTGTTAGTCTTAATCAAAGTATGAATAATAATTCCACACATTTTAATTAAATCAATTTGACATTTGTTATTCTCTTTTGTGTGATTGACTAATCCAAGATAAGAAGGAAAATTTTATAGATGAAAAATTAATAAACATTTGAAGTCCTTTCATGTACATTTAATAAATGAAGTTTGATGTGATACCAATCCAAATTTAGGCTTCACAAAAACAATCTATTTTCTTGGCATAAAATATTCAACTCACGGACTTTAATTGTTTTTAAATATATTTGACTTTGTATAATATTCTTAATTCCTTGCATTGTCGGTAGCTTCCGAAAGTATTTGCGAATTATTCGCATTAGTCGAACTTGTCATTTTTATAAACAAAAGAGATTAATTATATGACTATTTTATTTTGTTTGCAATTTCTAAATTCTAATGTAAGAAAAAGTATTTAAAATTGATATTAATTTTTTAAATATGAAAAATATTAAAATTTTAAAATAATTTTAAAATAAATAAAATAATTATGTACTAAAATAAAGAAAATATATTAAATTTTTATAAATTCATTGTAGTTAGAAAGTAAAATAAAATAATTTATTAAAAAAATCTATGTTCATTTTTTCTATCTATAATTTAATTTAACAAAAACATTTTTTTTTGAGTAGTAAATATATATATTTTTTATAATAAATAATATTTTTCCAAAAAACAAATCAAAAGTTAGATAGTTCATAGAAAAATAAAGTAGTTATTTAAGAAAAAAGAGTAAATAATATAGATAAAATTAAATAAATTTTTCAAAAAATTCAAATCTATGCTTGTGTGTATGTAGTAAAAAAATTAATAAATTCAATAAAAACACATTGATAATGATATCTTTTGACATTTTAGAATGATAAGTAGGAGGTATTTTCTAAAGCATGTCAAATTGAGAGATTGAGAAAAACTCCTTTTTTTTTTTTTTTGTATTGAAACAATGCAAGAAAAAGAGTACAATAAGAATAAGACAAAATGAAGGTTGCCAAGAGAAGAATTATATAACAATTTTTCAGATACACCTCATACAACTGGCAACCATAAGCTTAAGGCATGACAAAATACATTAACATTAAACAACAACCATAAACCTGGCTAATGAACAACATTCAATTCTAAATTTATACAATGTAGTTGCAACAAACAGAGAGTTTTTTCATGAAGCTGAAGCATTTGATACTTTATCTCATCCAAGTGGTTTTTGATTTTCACCTTTACTTTGGACACCTTTTGCAATTGCAAACACAACACAATAATTTGGAACATAACCCTATTGGGTTTTGGGCTGCATAAGAATGTTGTAGCTAATTCTATGAGACATGCTATTTTACTTAATATATGGAAAACTCGATGTTTGATTGTTTTTACAAAGCATAATGTGCACCAGGAAGCGAAAATGAGAAAAACTCTATGGTTAAGCACACTTGAGTAGATGGGTTCTTGTAAACCACTACTCATGAAACATGGATCAATGAAGATGGGTTCTTGTGAACTACTACTAATAAAATATGATTCAATGAGTTTGCCTTGTACAACTTACACGGTTGAATCCTGATAGCAATATCACACTTTTAAAAATGATTATGATATTGCTGTCAGGATTTAACCATATATTCTTCAAGTCAAACTCATTAACCCATGTTTCATGAGTAGTGGTTCACAAGAAGTTAGAACCCATCTCTCATGATAATGAATGGTCCACTTAGCACTCATTGCATCTAGGTGATGCTCACAAAGGTGAAGCATTGGGCTGTCCTGGGAGGTCACCCATCCCAGTAAATCAAATAATACACTTAAGTAAGGCTTGTAAGTGTAAAATGGGGCTAATTAAAGCATAAAAATGGGTCAAATTATTGATGAAAATCCTAGAAAAGTGTGAAATTTTGTTACAACACTTTGAAATAGGGCTTAGTAAGTGATAAAAAGAGGTTATTTAAGAGAAATATATTAATAAGATCCTAGAAAAGTGTGAAAGTGCGTTACAACACTTCATAACACTTTTGCAAGGCATCATAAATTTTTTATTAATTCAAGAGGGGCCAAGACCTAATGTG
>VDFB02391578.1:0-28816 GCA_007258455.2 Sequoia sempervirens
GTCAAGTGCATCACTACAGCGATCTAGAGGAAATCGTCCTATAAAAGGCGAACATAGCATTGAGATCTTAACATATAGAAGTTCAGTCTGATCACTCACACAAGGGCGCACAGGTCAGAGACTAACAGTGCGAGTTTAGAAGAATCATAAAGTGCGAATATACATGAACACTGTTGTGCGAGTTTAGGAGATTCATAAAGTGCGAATATACATGAACACTGCTGTGCAAGTTTAGGAGATTCATGAAGTGCGAATATACTGCTGTGCGAGTAAAGTGTGAATATATATTGAACATTGATGTTATTACAGTGCGAATTCGGGAGAATTTCAATACGAATACAGTAAGCATTCAAGTGTGAACTTATTACAAGAACCGAACTCACTCAGCACAAGCGGATCATCAGTTCAACATTAGATAACAAGATTTGTATCACCTCATCTCCAAGAGCGCTTGATCAGAACAGATGCCAAGGTATGAGCATGCATAAAGTAATAATGGGCGAACTTCTGTAAATGCATACACTGTCTCTAACAGGTGGAATATAGTAGGGATGGCTAAATCTGTCTAGAAGAAGGTTGTCTCAATATCAGATTGTACAGATTACTATGTGCTAATACATCTGTCAAGGGTTCATGAACATTGGTCTTGAATTAGACCTCACTGTATATGTGATCTGTTGTTGTTATTTTTACATATAAGAGAGATCTTTCGTTGCTGGGTTTCTCCCCTCAAGAGGAGGGTTTTCCCAGGGTATATGCTGTGTTGTCTGATTTCTGATTTAAATTCTCTGTGCACATAATCTGTTTATTTAATTTTAACATGGTATCAGAGCAGGCTTGAGGATCGTGAACAGATTATTATAATTCAGCATCTCCCTGTTATTCACTCATCCTTCTCAGCCAAGATGGTGAATGGGCTGAAGGTTGAAGACAGACTTGAAGGTGCAACTAATTTCACTTCATGGAGATTCAGGATCATGCTCGCCTTGCGTGAAAATGATTTGGGTGACCTCTTGGAGCCTAGTGCCTCTGAACCTGAGGAGGCAGAAGAAAAGAAGGAGTGGCTGAAGAAAGACATCAAGGCAATGAAGATTCTGGTTGACTCAGTCAAGGACCACATTGTTCCTATCATTTCTAAGTTGAAGACAGCAAGAGATATGCTCAAGACCTTGGAAGAGATGTATGAAGTCAACAACACCAGCCGTGCCCTTGCACTAAAACATCAATTGCATCATGTAAAGATGGCAAAGGGAGAGTCAGTTACTGCATACTTCATGAGGATTTCAAACTTGAGAGACCAGCTCTCTACAATTGGGAATATAGTTGATGATAAGGACTTAACCATGCTCGCCCTCAATGGGCTGCCTTTGTCTTGGGAATCCTTCATTCAAGGAATCAGTGCAAGATCGAAATTGCCTAAGTTTGATCGCCTAAGATCTGATTGCATTCAAGAAGAATCAAGGTTACTGGCAAGAGGAGTCGGTCAAAGTTCAAAGAATGAAGACATTCATGTCCTTGCTTCGCATGTCTCAAAGAAAAAGGAAAGAGATGGAAAGAAAATTTTCTTCAAGAGAAATCGGGACAAGGGAAATGACAATGCACCTCCACCCAAGAAGAAAAGGGATATGTCCAAGATTCAATGCTTTAGGTGTGATGAGTTTGGACACTTCGCCAAGGATTGTCCAACTAGGGCTAATCAGCATGCTTCATTTGCAGATGCAAATAAGTCCTCTCCTCAGAAGGACTCCAAGGAATTTCTATTTTGAATTATGGGCCTGTGTTCAAACCATAGAAGTAGCATGTGCTTAAAATCAGAGTATTTTACAGTATTCTTTATTTATTGTATCTTGGACATTGCGTAGTTAGTATGAGAAGTTTGTTACTTCTCTTAACTTGTGATTTCTAGGTAAAAGATTCTTAGAATACTTCAATTTATCTATTTTTTGAGCTGATCTAGACTATTTATGTAAATCCTTTTGATGTATGTCTTTGAGTTAAAATCAGCAAAAGAGAAGAAATTGGTATCCTTTCGTTGTGATAGGTTGATCACATCGAAACCCTTCTCCTATGCATGTGCTGCAATAGAATCTGGAACTCTTGAGAGAGTTGATTCTACATGCTAATCGTTTAATGCATTTAAAGAAATCTGCAGCTGTGCAGATTATTCTTTTATTGTGCAGAGTTAGGCACTCTCAAGAGGAGCAAACAAACGGATGAACGAAAGAGCTATGACAGAGATAAGTTCCTTTATCCCTTCATCTTGATTTCTTTTAGAATGATCTGATTATTCATGTTTTAACATTAGCCATAAATTCCTATGTGTTCACACTAAAGTGAAACAGCAAAACTGTATGATTCTAATAATCAAAATTGTTGGTAATCTCCTTCTGAATGTTTTGTGAACAGCTAGAAGCTGAAAAGTGATGAGAGACTTCTTAGCAAATGCTGAAGTAGGGATCAAGAGGGAGTTCTGTACTTTACTGAGAAGAAGTGTAGGTTACAGCATCACAAGGTCAAGTATATAAAGATTCAGAGGGAGCCTACTGAAGCCATAGCAGATGATTGTGCTACTGACCAGAAGGGAACCTCTAGCAATCACTTCAATTGAGTTCCACTATGAAGAAGAAAGCAGTCTTCTGTGGCACTACACACAGAGAAGGCCAAGTACACTTCAGTTGAGTTCCACTATGAAGAAGAAAGCAGTCTTCTGTGGCACTACATACAGAGAAGGCCAAGTACACTTCAGCCTGTGAGGCAGCTCGAGAAGCAGTACAAATCCGGTGCTTCATGACAGCTCCAAGCATATTGAGATCAAGTACTGCTGAAGGCTGTACAAGTTGAGGTACATCAGCACTGATGAGCAGATGGCAGATATTCTCACCCAGTTTCTCACCAAGACAAAGTCCATACACTTTCGAGACAAGCTTGGTATGGTGGAGAATCCAGCCTTGACTGAGTACGAGTCTCAGTATCAGTGAGCCTTGCTTAATGAGTTCTTCTCTGTGAGAGAAGTTCGAGGTGAGATCCCTTGTTAATGCATTTTCTTCTGTGACGGAAGAATTTGAGGTGAAAGCCCTTGTTTCCACCCTCTGAGCTGAGTCATGGTGGATGTCATGTGTGCGACTCCATGACATATGGTGTACTTGTGTTTCACCCTCTGGGAGAGCCATGGTGATGATGGACACTTGTACTTACTATTGCACTTTCTTCTGTGACGGAAGAATTTGAGGTGAAAGCCCTCGTTTCCACCCTCTGAGCCGAGTCATGGTGGATGTCATGTGTGTGACTCCATGACAACATCACGTGAGAGAGTCCGTGATGTTCTTGCACTTCACCCTCTGGGAGAGCCATGGTGAAAGTCACGATGGAAGTGACAACATCTTGCAAGTGACGAATAATTGTGCATACCACACATGGGTGTAGCCATGATGGTTGACATCACATTGAGGTGATGCGCTTTCACAATGAGGTGATAAGTTCCTCTCTATGCGTGGGCATAGACATGATGGTCAAATACCACAATAAGGTGATACACCACTTCACACATGGATGTAGTCATGATATTTGTTATCACCTTGAGGTGGTACTTCTCTCTTTATATCTGACTGCAGGAGATGATGGATAATGGATATCATATTGAGATGTTTGTGCAGCTGGAAGTTCTCTCCCTAGCTGAGAGGGAGTGTTAACGTATTTGCAGCGTCGGTTAATCCTTCCAGCTCACTAAGAGAATATTAAACTGAATATAGCCTTTGGCTATTCATTTAAACACTCATTATTCCGTGCCTTATAATCTGGCCGACATAAAAGTTATTTGGTTATTTATTAAAGGCCGACATGTGTAAAAGGATTTTTATATTGCATTGAGGCCGACACATAATGGTCTTGTATATATTCGACTCCAAGTTGTTCATTCCAGATATACACTCTTCTTCTACTGTTCTTCCACCGTCCAACTTAGTCAAGTGCATCACTACAGCGATCTAGAGGAAATCGTCCTATAAAAGGCGAACATAGCATTGAGATCTTAACATATAGAAGTTCAGTCTGATCACTCACACAAGGGCGCACAGGTCAGAGACTAACAGTGCGAGTTTAGAAGAATCATAAAGTGCGAATATACATGAACACTGCTGTGCGAGTTTAGGAGATTCATAAAGTGCGAATATACATGAACACTGCTGTGCGAGTTTAGGAGATTCATGAAGTGCGAATATACTGCTGTGCGAGTAAAGTGTGAATATATATTGAACATTGATGTTATTACAGTGCGAATTCGGGAGAATTTCAATACGAATACAGTAAGCATTCAAGTGTGAACTTATTACAAGAACCGAACTCACTCAGCACAAGCGGATCATCAGTTCAACATTAGATAACAAGATTTGTATCACCTCATCTCCAAGAGCGCTTGATCAGAACAGATGCCAAGGTATGAGCATGCATAAAGTAATAATGGGCGAACTTCTGTAAATGCATACACTGTCTCTAACAGGTGCGAATCTCCTGTAAGTCTTCAATCTGTCTAGAAGAAGGTTGTCTCAATATCAGATTGTACAGATTACTATGTGCTAATACTTCTGTCAAGGGTTCATGAACATTGGTCTTGAATTAGACCTCACTGTATATGTGATCTGTTGTTGTTATTTTTACATATAAGAGAGATCTTTCGTTGCTGGGTTTTTCTCCCTCAAGAGGAGGGTTTTCCCAGGGTATATGCTGTGTTGTCTGATTTCTGATTTAAATTCTCTGTGCACATAATCTGTTTATTTAATTTTAACACTTCCCTAGGACCTAAGGATTGGTTGACGAATTGAGATTTTGATGTAAATCTACAAGCAACTGTTTTGCTGACCGGGGAAGACTTCAATTTTTGGGCCCTTCTGCAGAACCGAAGGATTGGGGATTAAGTACTAATGTTGAGAAATCAAAATATTTAAGTATTTGAAACTGTTCGCTGGTACAGAATAGCTTTTACAATTTTCAGGATTTATTGTGTCAAGTAATAAGGACATATAGTGATTTCTTCAATCACCCATCTCTCGTAAGTAAAGGTACACAAGAACTCCCACAGGAAATTCCATCTGGCAACATGGACTTCAGAAATTGTAACCCATCCTAAGTACTACTCCGGCTCAAGTGAGCTTAACTGTAGAGTATTTCTCAACAGTCACACCTGCTTATCTTGCTACCCAATTCACAAAACCTTAATTTCATCTTATAGCTACCTAACTTCTACATCGTCATAGGAACATGTTCAGATATGAGTCATTCTGGCACTAAATGCATACTGAGCATATACAACGTACGTTCGCATTGCCCTTATCCAGGCCAATCCACAGCCTGAAATCAAACAAATTTTCATTTGGTCCAGGAAAGATTTGAGAAAGTAGTAGAACAAGGGATCTAGTTACAGTCGCTATCCTAATATAAGATCTGGGCAAGGAGAGAATAACTAAAAAATATATATATTAAAGTTTTTGTGCTCGCGAACAAGAAAATTGGTGCCCCACTTCAACCCATTCTAACCGTATTCAATCAAACGGTGCAATGCAGGAAAGTAAAATACAAGAAACAACAAATTTGGGATTTTTTTTCCAATCCATTCGAAACCAAATTAAATCAAACATTTCAAAATAGGAAGAAGCAAAGCACAACTGCATACCTTCTGTAGAACTATTGGAAATGAATAGGGACCTGCACAACAATGACACGAATAGTTATTTCCTTAGATTTATGAAATAATTTTGCTGATGTGTTTATATGTTTGCGGGTTTAGCAAACGCACAGATGTCATGAGATGACGGATGGATCTACGTTGCAACAGAGGCTGCCAGATTTTTGCGTTTAACTCCTCTGTACATTCCAAGAAAACTAGTTTAATACTCTCTTGTTTTATATGCGATTTGTCTCCTTTCGATCTCACCAACTAATCATGTAAATAGGAGAATTCCTTTTATTTCCCCAATCAAGCGTCTGCACGTTTCATTGGTAGGTGTTGCGTCGAAATGTGATAGCGAGCTCTATAAATAAATAAATAAATAAAATTAAAGAAAAAAGAAATTATAAACTTTTCTACCTGATATTTGGATTTATAATTTAGAGAATTGGGGAGGAAGTTTAACGGGAGTACAGATGGAGTGGGCTTAACGGTCAGAGGGGTGAAAAGTGTTTTTTTTTAAGTATTTTTAATTAAGTTTTTTGGATTTGTTTTGGATTGTATTAATTTTTTTTGGTTTTTAGTACAATAGTTTAGTGTGCAGTGGTATATTTTAGTGTGAGAACTGATATTTTATTTGAATTTGACTTTATATTTTTCAAAGATTTAGATGTGTATTTCATATCTCTTGTTTTTATTTTAGGTCAATCTTACAATTGCAACTTCAAATTAATCGAACTTTAAACTTGATCTTTAAATTCTAAAATTAAATTTATGTTCAAGTGTAAGTCAACTTCCTTCGAACAAGTCATTATTCACCAACTCAAACACGAAATATTCAAATTTGTACTAAAAAGACAAAACCCTTATTTATTTAAATCATTAGACCATCCACTATAGAATATTTAATAAAGCATAATATGATTATAGAGAGTATAGCATCATCATTTGCATTCATAAGGACACATAAAGGTATTTGTATTCTATGTGACATGTCTATGAATTCATAAAAAATTGTTGAATTGATCCAAGGGGTTTGCTTAGAGCATAAAGTAAGAAGCTAATCAACTTTTCATTCCTATCATAGCAAGTTCCAACAATGCTTCTTAGCACCATCATACCCTAATGATTACGAGCAAATAGATTTCTAAAGAAATCAAATAATAGGTTCAAGGCCACAATTACAAGTTCAATGTCATATATATGAAGATTGGAGTAGCAAGAGCATGATCGAACCAAAACGAAATGAAGTCATTTCTTAATTTGTCATAGCATAACCTGATAGCAAAAATTGTAATTAGAACAAGAGCATGTGTGACAACAAATATTCGACTTGTCACTTCTAGAGCTAAGTACCCTTACCCTCTTTTCCAATTTTTGTATATATTTTTGTGTTGTTTAAATCTACTCAATGGCATTATCTAGTTTGGTTGTGATAATGATTGTTAAATTAAATAATTCACCTTGATATTTGGAAAAAGAGTATTTTATTTTAATTTTTTTAGTGAACCTAATTAATTTTACACCCTCTAGTAGTTGGAAAATGAGTATTTTATTTAATTTCCTTCTAGTGAACTGATGAGGAGTCACTTCACCTAGCACCTGGACACATAACACAACAATAGATACCAACACAAAAAATGCAGGAAGGAAAACAACCCACTTTCGATTTCTTCTAGCAAATGAAATTACAGATTCAAAAATTATAATGCTAAGCCACATGTGCTTGTCTCACTACAAACAAAATCAACTCACTAAGAAAACTCTACATTTCAGTGTCACAATCTGCACTAATGGAGTTGCCTCATGTAACCTTTTATTTGACACCATAACTGCCTTAGAATGTTCTAGAAAGTGTAAATCCCCCTTTTATTTTGGATGTCAAAAGTCCAGTCGTTCAATTTCCCGCCCAAGAAGATATTTTATTGAAATTCACTTTTTGGTGGAATAGCTTCCCGAAGCCATAACTTTTGACTCAAGTGTTTGATTTGCTATTAAACAATATCGTTGGAAAGCTTTCAAAGAGATCTACGATGTCAAAATATCTACAAATTATTTCATCCATTTTTGAGCTTTTTTGAGACTTCTAAGGGTTTTGAATTTGATTTTGAAGTTGTATTGGAAAGATTTATTGAGACAAAAACTTTACTATCTCCCAAATAGTATAGTATATTGAGATGATTCTTCTGCCATTGGATACATTTTTCAATTCCACTCCTTGTAAATTTTTAAATCCATGCATCCCTTTTTAGGCCAACTTACTAAAAAAAATAAGTGGCCACTTTTTACCTTTTCGGACTTCTAAATGCCTTGCACCCCCTTAAGTGTCATCATGGGACTCAAAACCACAACATAAAATAAGGAAAAAAAATTGGGTGATGTAAGTTGCCCCTACACCACTGTATGCTCCTGCATCATGAACTTATCTTCATTTACACCCTCTAAGATTTGGCCTTGGGGTTTACTTATTTAAGTTTAGTTTCAAATTTAATAATTTATACTTTTTTACTTTTTATTAGATTTGAATAATGGCCTCATCTATGGTCTTTAGTGATCATCATTCATCTCATAATGGTGTGATATGTAATGATTGCATTTAAATGTTATAATTCCTTATTAGATGTATATTTTTTATGATGTGTTTATATTTTTAAACCTTGATTATGATGTGTTTTAGAATCTTTACACATGCACATAATTTGATGACTTTGTATTACTTGCACATGTATGATATTAGATCATCACAAATGTGAGAATTTGTGCTTTGCAATGAAATAATATGTTTTTGGATGTTTATTCTTTGTTACATCATTATATATGACCTAGAATGATGTATTGTTGTTCTTCATTACTTTCATTTGAGTGGTCATTCCTCGTGGAATCTTAGGGAGACATTTGTGTGCTTCAGTGATACTAATTTAGATCTCCCTACCTCCATTTATGTAAGCAATGTATTTACCTAAGCACTTGTTTTCCAAGTCATACAATATATAAGAGGTGTTTTTTTATAGATTCTTCTTTTATCCCACTTGTATTGCATATTCTAGTGGTATTTAATTCATGGGGTTATAATGCACTTAGACATACATGTTAGAGAATGGCTAGGGTCAAAAAATATAAACAAATTAACCAAATGATCTTGGCTTGCCTGCTCCACTTAAGATGAGAAAAATAGAATATAAAGAACATGGTTTGAATTATCAATTTAAGAACACAAACATTTTTTTTATTTTTGGGGCCACATATACACATCACACATAAACAAAGATATTTTAAGGGAAGAATTATAAAATATCACATATCATCTAACGTTTATCCTATTAAGGCCACTAATCTTAGAGCCCATATATTATCGTGGCTATAAAATATCATTTGGCTCTCATGAGTCACCTAGCCCTCGAATGATTGAAGAACATTTACCATTGTATGTTGTTACAATATTCGAACAACATAACATTAAAAAGGCTTTGGTGAATAGTAGTAAAATATTGAACATTTGTAGCAAATAATTTTTGGACAGGATTGATGATAATTTAGTAAATTTATAGAAATTGGAGGTTAGTATAAAAGGATTTGACAATGTGGGGTGGGAATCATGAATTACTATTAGTTTTCCCCTTACGCTAGGAAGTCTTACTATTAATATGTCATTCCATGTGATACAAGGTTCTTTAGCATATAATATTATTATAAGGCGTCCTTGGAATTAGTTAATGAGACCTGATGTCTTCTAAATTTCATCAATTAATAAAGTATATTTATTGTAATAAGATATATGCGTACACACTAATGATAACCCTTGTAAGTATTTTTAGTTGGCTAAGACACTAAATCCTCTTGATCTTCCAAATAGATTGATTACACAACCATCACAATAGAAATGTTTCCCTTCATCTAAACTTAATCTTAATTAAGGATGGTAGGGCCCTCTTAATTTTACACCTTCTTGCATTGGGGAATATAAAGTAAATTTCAATGGTTTTAAGTTTTATCCTATTACACATGGATCCTTCTATTTATGGTCAATGACCTTCATCCTTATGCAATGATACTAAAGAAGATATTTCAAATAATTCTTATGGTTTTGATAATGGATCTAAGATTGATTCTAATGATAATTCTATTTTTATCATTTTTGTAATTACATGAGTAATATGGTAAATTCTTTCAAATTTTACATAAATATGGGTATTAAGGGAAAGGTTTGGCTTAAATGAACTTGAGGTCGTGTGAAATCTATTGAATTTAATCATCAACATACAACATAAGGTTTAGAAATCTATTGAATTCAATCATCAACATACAACATAAGGTTTAGGTTATTTTTCTCCTAATATGGTTAAGACACTATAAAAAATAAAAAATAAAAAATTCTAGTCAATATGCAAGTATTGCTCTTCATTTAAGATAAATTATTTATTATAGTTGTTACACCTAATCAATAGATCATTCTTTACTCGATCTCCTCCATATTTAGAAAGAAAAATCAAGTAATGAATCTCTTGTTGATATTTTGGGTGTTTATGAGGATCTTCGTACATTTCATCATGATGGAGGTTTCTTTGGAGGTCTCTTTAGATGCTTCTTATTACTATGGGGGAAGCCTTACATTTTATAGATGATCCTTAATCAAGTCAAGGCTCCTTTATTGTTTACTAGTTATTCCAACTATTGAGGATAGGAGTACACTTACATTGGTGGTGGCATGGAGATGGATAAAATGCATAAAGATAAAAAAAAATTAGCATTTGTCAATGTTTATCCTTATAGGCAACATAATCATTCTACAATGTCACGTGATTATGTTAGAAAATTATACATTGAATATAACAAAGGTAGTGCTGAAATAACATAACAATTTTTTATTTTTTTTAATTAAGTCAAGTTCCTTAAGTCACATATGAAAAAAAATTCACATACAAATAATTAACAATTAATTAGGTGATTTCTATGGAGTTTACAACTAACTAAACATAATTGAATTTAAACTACTAAATTAAGTTCCCTTCATGCATTTTTGAGTTAGGCGATAAAGTTAAGAAGACATTAAAACTACACATCTAAAATCAGCATATCAACCTCTTACAAATAGTTGCAACCAAAATCGGATATGAGGATTTTCCTAAATTCCATCATGGAGTCTTCTCATGTGCTTTAGATTGTTATTCTTACTATGGGTAGCCCTTTCCTCTTATAGATCTCAAGCAAATCAAGAGATTGTTTACTAACTAAATTTTTATTAAATATAGAGTACACTCGCATTGTTGGTACTTGAAGATGTATAAAATAGATAAATATCAAGAGATAGTAGATTTCCACAATCCATAGAGAATGTTGCAAATTGTTTCTAGATTTTGATTGTGTAAGTTTTTTTGCATCAATGCTTCAAATCACACTCTGTGATCCATCATCAGAATGTAATAGAGAGGTACAGGAGAAAAAATGATAAGTTTGCAGACCAAAAGATTAGATAAAAGGAATAGAGAAAGGGAAGGGAGAGGGTTTGCACGAGAAAAGAGAAAGAAAGACCAAAGATAAATATTACAAATTAACATTAGTCAATGTGTATCCTCATGCGCATTATGACTATTCTATATTGCTACATGATTATGTTAGAAAATATATATGGAACAAAATAAGGGTGGTGTTGAAATCACACATTAAAAAATAATTATTTTATTATGTTGAATTGACTTCCTTGAGTCACAAATTATAAAGTAAATTTTACCTTACAAATAATTAGCAATTGGGTGATTTTTATAAAGTTTTATAATTAACTAAAAATAATTGAAATATAATAACTAAATTAAGTTCCCTTCATGTAATTTTTCAAACTAGGTGATCAAGCTAACAAAACAAGACATGAAAACTAGGCATATAAGTTTAGCATGTTGACCTCCTACAAATAGTTGCACCCAAAATTGATTATGAAACTCTAGTAGACTTTATTAGCAAGTAGGACAACTTCAATAGCAACTATGACTTCAATAACAACAATTTGACTTCATTAGCATCTATTGTTCAACTTCATCAACATCACTTCATAGTCTAAACCATGCCTTTGAGAATATCCTCTAAAAACCAATCTATCTTTGTATCTTTCAATAGTATCATTACTTTTATACTTAATCTTGAAAACTTGTATAGTTCCTATATAATGAATCCTTCACTAAAATACCTGTAGGGTCATCTTGCCTTACATTATTATTAGTAAGTGTGAGACAAGGAAATGTCAATGAGGGTCGATTACACTTGATTTATGATGAATCAAAGCATAATTTTGCCAAACAATCCTACATCTACAAACAAGATCATTCAAATTGGAAATCTAAACTAAGTATTTTACTAAAATTGAAAGCCACAAACTAAGAAAACAGTTAAATTCCTAATCTAGCCCAATTGAAACTTATCCTGTTTTGGAATTGGTGTCGTGTTGATGTGAAACGATGACCCTTTCCCAATCCCGTGATCAGTGAGCCTATTTCAATTAATTCTATGGAAGAGAATCGATGAAACCATTGTGATTGATGTATGAAAACCTAGTTTATGCTAAAAATGAACATGATGCAAGCTAAGTTACCATGATTTTATGCTAAAAATGCACTGATTATGCTATTGGTAAGCTAATTTAAGCTATTTCTAAGCTAAAAGATGAAAACCCTAATTCATATACAAACTAAGATATCATCTATGAGTTCATCTTTATCTTGAAAATAGTTATGAATCACACTTGAAAGAGAGCTACTTGCATTCATTGAGCGCTGACTTGCCATAATGGAGGAATAGACTTACTTGGAAGCTTTGAATCCGTTCACTGCTACAATTTCTGACTTACTGCTCACCCTTGGCGCCTGTCCTTCGGCTAAAGCGGGATTTACGGTCTTACTGCAGGTCCACAGTTACTTGCGATAGCTCCAATGAAGAATATGATCTCCAAACGACTTACAATGGGGGTTAACCAACTCAATGAGGCAAAGCTATTTTCAAAATGACGATTATAACCACAATAAAGATAGCAACAAACATTCCAGTTTTTAAGAACAAACTGAATCCAGACGAACAATGTGGTTCTCTCAGAGTTTGTATGACTTGAGATTCAAGTTCTAAAGACATAGGCATTATCTGTAGTACAACTAGGCTCTGATACCAATTTGCGGAATGGAATTAACAAGAGTTCTGGAAACAAAAGTGATAGATACCAAATCCGATCACACAGATTACACAGATGAAACAGAAGAGAAATAAACAAACTCTGCATTCAAAACTTGTTCCACTATGAAAACTCATTACAATATAATCAGATTCTGATCATCCAGATCGCACTAGGGCGCAGGAGAGAGCATAAGTCTGATATTCTAGACTCTTCTAAGACTCTTTCAAATCTCTAACTCGGTGTGTTGAGATAGGCGTCTCCGAGGTCCTTTTATAGCAAAAGACTGATTCCATCGGAGCGGAACTTTAACCTTCTCTTCATAATATTTTGAAATCCGCCAATAGAAGAGTGACAACCAAAAGCATCTTATCCGTAGCACCGCCTAAAGGGTAAGTGCGTGAACGAGGATAAGAACCAACCGACAAGAATTCCTGTAGCCATTATAAAAGGCGTGAACAAGGAATCTTTAACAAACGTGATTAGGACTCGTGTCACGTACACGATGACTTTACACCCAAAAGTCATTATGGGTTCTGCTTTTTTGTGGATAGGTAGCATCCTATCTTGTCACATCTTAACGTGGGTGACGTCACGGCATAGACAAGCCCATATGCTAGCTTCCAAAGGGAATAGGATCTAAAAGATCGTCTGGTAGCTTGGAACAAGCTTTTTCCCAATCTTCCTGAGTGGCATTGAAGGCGTAATCAATCTGAACCATATAGTCATTTGAGTAGGCAATATCCTTTTCTATTCTGGCTGCAAGCAGGGCTGGCCGAAGAGTGACTTCACAGTTCTGGATCCTGACTTCAGCTCTCCAATTTTGCTCTAAAGGATAATATTCGATCCTGGGAAAGTAATAACCATTATGAGGATAAGTTTCTAGATAATCTGCAAGACCATCACAGATTGTATGCGTTAAACCAGGATGTAAATGTTCAAAGAATTCTTCCATATCTTCATTGAACCTGCCACCAACTAAATCAGCATAATCTTCAAAATTGTCTTGATGTAGAGAGATGCGAGTTATAAAACCAAATTTGATTAGTTTTAACAAATTCATTTTACTCTTTTTGGACCAATTCATACCAAACAGTCTTTTGATTCTGATATGAATCATCTGTCTTCCACACCAGTAGCTGATTGGGGCGAGTTCCATCCCAATTTCTTTCTTGAATCCATCTTCCTCATCAGGATCTAGAATGACATGGTTAAATTGATATTCAATATGCCTTCTGAGATAGATTAGCCATTTATTTAAGAAATATGTCTCTAATAAGACAATAATAATGTCCTTAGGAAGTGAAGGGAGGATTTGAATATTCCCCTGGCCGAAATCTGCAATATACATGGCTGTTCCATCTGGTCTGTAATATTCACATCCTTGAAATTCAAGGTCAGTATAAATTGAACAAGCCATTTCTCTGGTAAGTGAATCTGCAAGAGGGTTGAGCTCACCTTTTATCCATTCGATATTAAAATCATATCCTTGGAACTCAAAATACCATCTAGCAATCCTACCTTGAGCAATGTCTTCATCTGGTTTCTTTGTTAGCAGATTTCTCATAGGTTGGCTGTCTGTGCGAACAGTAAAATGGACTGGTTTTAAAAAGATCTTGAATTTTTTGATGCCATTTTTTATTGCTAAGATTTCTTTCTCATATATGTGGTATCTAGTTTGGGTGTCTGTGAATGTGCCAGATCTATATCCACATATATCTTTTTCCCCTGAATTTCTTTCCTGTATCAACACAGCTGACCAAGTTTTGTCAGAAGCATCAGTGTATAAATATAATGGAAAATTATCAACTGGATTTTGAAGTGCTGGCAATTGCTGACATTTTGCCTTAATCCGTTGGATTGCGTCTGTTGCATTATCAGACCACTGTTCTGTGTTGTCCTTTAGATGATGCTGGATAATTCTCCTATCTTCAGCTAATCCTTTGTAGAATGGTGAAAGATAATTGAGACAACCTAAAAATCTTTGAATCTGCTTCTTGTCAGTTAAAATATCTGGAAATTTTTGAATTCTGGCAAGAATATGAGGCTGTAGCATTACCTTTCCATCCTGAAGATGCAATCCTAAAAAATCAATTTCAGAAGTACCAATTACCATTTTCTTTGCTGTCAAGCAAATACCATGTTTTCTAATGGCTTGGTATAATGCATCTAAGTGTTGCATGTGGTCAACAATAGAATCTGAAAATAATAATATATCATCTATATAAACAGCACAAAATTCTTTTAGATGTCTGAGTGCTTGGTCCATTCTGCGCTGAAAGTATGCTGGTGCAGTACTGAGACCAAAAGGCATGACATTCCATTCATATAATCCTTGTGGGACAGAGAATGTTGTTTTGTATTTGTCAGATTCTTTTACCTTGACCTGCCAAAAGCCTGATTTGCAATCAAACTTTGAAAATATCTTTTTATTTGCAGCTCTTCGGATTAGTTCTGAACTAAAAGGAAATGGATAATTAAATGGAAGAATTATCTCATTTAATGGTCTGTAATTAATACACAATCTTTTCTTTCCCCTTATCTGTTCTGCTCTCTTATTTACCAAAAATGCTGGACAAGAAAATGAACTCTTACTTTCTCTGATAAAGTTTCCTTGAAGAAGTTCTTGTAATTGTTCATCTATTTCTTTTGTCTCTGATGGGCTGAGTAAGTATGCTGGCTCATATGGGATTATTGATCTACTTTCTGGTCTTATCTGGATCTCACATTCTTCGTGCTCTTGTGTCCAGAATTGTAGAGGATTGAGACTACAACAATTTTCTTCAAATAACTTGGTTATTTTTTCAAAGGGATTTGTTGTCTCTTTATTTTCTTTACTGGATTCTTGTCTCTTTCTTTTCTTAGCCTGGTCAAATCTATGATTTACTAGTTTAAGTGTAGGAATCTCAATTTGACCATCTTCGTGTTTTAAAGAGATCTTGTGCTTCCAAAACTGGAGAGGCTCATATTTAGTAAAAAATAAGAATCCTAGTAAAACATCATCCTCTAGATCATTATATTCAATGAAATCTGTAATGAATGTTTTTCCCATAATTTCTATATGTACATCTTGTGCATACCTGCCCATATGAATTCTTTGTCCATTTATTGCATAACTCTGTGGAAGATCAGTCTTTTCTTTACAGAAACATGCTGGAATTGCATTAGTCTTGGCTAATGATCTTGATGATCCTGTATCCACAAAAGCGTCTAATGGAATTTTCTTGTATCCATGAAAACATAGATTTATTCTGATGTAATTTCCATTATTTGCAAGAAGTAAAGAGCAATGTTTTTCTCTTCTATCAGTAGGGGCAAAAGGGTTACTTTCTTTGTTGTCGCTGCTGGTTCCAGCTGACTGTGCTTCTGATTGGTCTGCTTGGAAGAGAATGTCTTTAATTTCTCCCACCTCTGCAGAAAGATTTCGAATAGATTTCTGTTGATCTTTTAATAATCTCTTAATGTCAGAAACATCATTGAGTACAAGATCAAATTTCTTGAAAATAGCTATAATATCTGAATCTGCAGAAGAATGCTTATGAGAAGAAGAACTTTCTTTTTGACCTTTTCTTTGCCATGGTGGTATTTTATACCCATGATCAATGTCTTTAGACTGATGAGCAGAAGGTTTTGAATGTAATTTGAGTTGTTTCTCTACATCTTTCTTTTCTTGTTCTAACTGCTTCATCTTGGCCAAATGTTGATGTACGGCTTTTCTTCTTTCTTCTCTTGTGCAGGCTATTTTGTAGGGGTCTTTGGATTTTTCAATTTGAATTTTTGTATTGATGTCACCAATGGTGGCTTTTAGCAAAGTGACCAAAAAATCTTCATCTGACTCAGAACTTAGTTCTAGACTGCTGCTGCTGCTTGAATGAGATAGATTCTTCAGTTTTCTTCTATCTTTGGTTCTCAGCATAAAATTAGAGTCAGGGATAATTTCTACAGGCTCAAATAAATCTGTTAGTTGATCAGTATATGGTACAATATCCCATGGTTCTTGTTTATTAACCTGCTGATAGGTGGACAGATCTATGAGATGTAAAGAATCTTCATCATCAGAAGATGAGGAATTAGTGTTGTCAGTAAATGTAAGACCAGTATCAGAAAGAGAGAGTTCTGAATCCTTATTTGCAAAAATTGGTTCATCCATATAAACAGGTTCTTCTATATCAGAAGCAACACCAATTTCTTCTAACCAATCTTTTAAAGGTTCTTTCTGTTCTTGTACTGGAAAACATTTTTCTTTACTTACTGAAGTATGCTCCTTAGGGGGCAAAAATATATGTATAGACTTTTTCTTAGAAGAAGTCGCTGAAGAAGAAGCTGCTGAAGAAGTTTTTCTTCTCTGTATGAGGACCTTTGGTTTGTGTTGGGGTTCTGGAATATTTACCTTTGGAGGTTGTTCCTTTTCTTCCCCAGAACTACTGCTGTTTTTGCCAGTCTGTGTTACCCTAATCTTTTTTGTATATAATCTGACCTTTTCCAATTTTTTAGAAATATTGGATAAAAGAATATTTTTCTCATCAGCATCATCTTTTCTAGATGTCTCATTGTTTTGCTGATTTCCATAAATATGGGTCAGATAGTTATCCTGGTGTTCTTGAACAGAGATAACTTTTTTAATGCTGGTATGAGTTTGACCAACATCATAACTTACACTGGCAACTTCATTTGATAAAGATCCACAAAAATGTTCAATATTTTTTACTACAGAGAAATGTTGCTGCTGATCTTCAGAAATAATATCAATCTTATCTAAAGTATTTACAGAGTTATCTACAGATTGTTTGATATCAATTGCTATGTCATCAATATTGTCTTGTGCAGAAGCTAACCATTGGGAAACCCAGTTCCTTTGTGCTTCTGAATTCTTTTGTTTCCTTCCCAATTCTGTATGAATCTTTGATTCATATCTTCCCCAGTGATTTTTGTCGGGATTTATTTGCACAAATCCATCTGATGGGGGCCATCTGCCTGGTTCTACACTGATTATCTCCTATTCTTGATGGTTTATTTCCATCTTGTATTTATGTCTTTTCTCAGTTTCTGCTCTAGGAAGGTGCTTCTTAAGAGGCTTTTCTCTTAGCATGCATCCTTTTTCACTCATCTTTGTGAGTTTTATCCCTTTTCCCTTTTTATCAGACTGAGATTCTGGTTTTGATGTTAAAGCTAGCCTTTGGTTGACTTGTCTAGCCAGTCTGTCTATTAGTTCAGGGTTTTCCAGAGAAGAAGGTATTTCTTTATAGCGAGGAAACCGAGAGGATTCAATATTTTCTTTAGGATTAAAATCAAGGAATGGCTTATTTGAAGTGGTTGGGAAGTTTTTTGACATAGAAAAAGATTTTGATAAGCGAGGTGCAGGATAAGAAGTTGAAGGTCTCTCTGGTTGAACAAACAAAGGTTGTTGGTTAGGGAGACTCTGGAGGTCAATGCTTGCTAATCGTTTTCCAGTACAAGAACAGAAAGAACCTTTAAAAGATTGGTTAGAAGAAATTGGTGTTGCTTCTGATATAGAAGAACCTGTTTATATGGATGAACCAATTTTTGCAAATAAGGATTCAGAACTCTCTCTTTCTGATACTGGTCTTACATTTACTGACAACACTAATTCCTCATCTTCTGATGATGAAGATTCTTTACATCTCATAGATCTGTCCACCTATCAGCAGGTTAATGAACAAGAACCATGGGAATCTCTCAAAAAACTCTCCATGGACATAGAAATGCAAGAGCCAGTTACTGAAAATTTGAGACCAGAACAGATGCGTCCTTATGCATCTAGTGGTTATATTTTGAATATAGATAAATTGGTCAATCCTTATGAAGCTCTTTGCACTTGGACAGATACATTAGAAAATCTCTTTGAAAGAGGAGGAACATGGCAGAACCTGGAAAAGTTATGTATGCAGTTACACTAATGACAGGAAAGTTACGCAACTGGTGGAACAATCTTCCAGATGCCGGACCTCTCCCTAAAGTCACTCCTACACAACCAACAGATCCTGTTTTAATTGATCTTAAAAATTTAGGAAAAGATGATATCTTTCAAGCTGGATTTGATGAATTCAAATGGTTGTTAACTGAGTTATTCTGTGATGATATATCTAATCAAGCAGTTGAAGCAAACAAGATATTACAGTCTATGAAGCTAAAAAATTTGGCAAAATTTGATGCTTATAACTGTATGTTTGAATCATACATGGTAGCTGCTAATAAGATGCATGATCTTACTACTAAGCAGTATTATCTAAATTCATTACCATGTGGATTAGGTGCTTGGGCTCAAGATTATATCATCAGAAAAGAAAATCAGCATCTTGATGATGTTAGTTTTCCTACATTAAGAAGATTGATCAGATACAAGTTAGAAAAACAATGTCTCTTAGGAGCATTACAACTCAATAAAGAAGAATACAATTATACTTGTAATCTGAAAGAATTTTGCAATCTTCCTTCAATCAACCAGTTAAAATATTTCCAGCAATTGAAGGAATTCAAAAAGAAAAAAGGTTGTGGACAAAACTGCAGATGTCATAAATGCTCTAAGAAAAAGCAGCACCACCATGATGGAGAATTTACATTCAAAAGAAGCAAGCATGGTAGGTATGGCAGAAGAAAGCATTATAGAGCAGTTCCTTATCAGAAAAGAAATACTTATAACCCTCCTTGGTTATTAAAAAGAAGAGATACTTCATCAAATAAAAGGGTCAAATGTTTCATCTGCAATGGACCTCATTATGCAACTAATTGTCCCAAGAAATTAAACCCTGGAACAAAGATATATGCTTGTTTTGAAAAAGCAAATCCAGAATGGGATATTGTACCATATACTAATCAGCTGACAGATTTATTTGAGCTTGTAGAAATTATCCCTGACTCTAATTTTATGCTGAGAACCAAAGATAGAAGAAAACTGAAGAATCTATCTCATCCAAGCAGCAGCAGCAGTCTAGAACTAAGTTCTGAGTCAGATGAAGATTTTTTGGTAAATAAGAGAGCAGAACAGATAAGGGGAAAGAAAAGATTGTGTATTAATTACAGACCATTAAATGAGATAATTCTTCCATTTAATTATCCATTTCCTTTTAGTTCAGAACTAATCCGAAGAGCTGCAAATAAAAAGATATTTTCAAAGTTTGATTGCAAATCAGGCTTTTGGCAGGTCAAGGTAAAAGAATCTGACAGATACAAAACAGCATTCTCTGTCCCACAAGGATTATATGAATGGAATGTCATGCCTTTTGGTCTCAGTACTGCACCAGCATACTTTCAGCGCAGAATGGACCAAGCACTCAGACATCTAAAAGAATTTTGTGCTGTTTATATAGATGATATATTATTATTTTCAGATTCTATTGTTGACCACATGCAGCACTTAGATGCATTATACCAAGCCATTAGAAAACATGGTATTTGCTTGACAGCAAAGAAAATGGTAATTGGTACTTCTGAAATTGATTTTTTAGGATTGCATCTTCAGGATGGAAAGGTAATGCTACAGCCTCATATTCTTGCCAGAATTCAAAAATTTCCAGATATTTTAACTGACAAGAAGCAGATTCAAAGATTTTTAGGTTGTCTCAATTATCTTTCACCATTCTACAAAGGATTAGCTGAAGATAGGAGAATTATCCAGCATCATCTAAAGGAAAACACAGAACAATGGTCTGATAATGCAACAAACGCAATCCAACGGATTAAGGCAAAATGTCAGCAATTGCCAGCACTCCAAAATCCAGTTGATAATTTTCCATTATATTTATACACTGATGCTTCTGACAAAACTTGGTCAGCTGTGTTGATACAGGAAAGAAATTCAGGGGAAAAAGATATATGTGGATATAGATCTGGCACATTCACAGACACCCAAACTAGATACCACATATATGAGAAAGAAATCTTAGCAGTAAAAAATGGCATCAAAAAATTCAAGATCTTTTTAAAACGAGTCCATTTTACTGTTCGCACAGACAGCCAACCTATGAGAAATCTGCTAACAAAGAAACCAGATGAAGACATTGCTCAAGGTAGGATTGCTAGATGGTATTTTGAGTTCCAAGGATATGATTTTAATATCGAATGGATAAAAGGTGAGCTCAACCCTCTTGCAGATTCACTTACCAGAGAAATGGCTTGTTCAATTTATACTATCCTTGAATTTCAAGGATGTGAATATTACAGACCAGATGGAACAGCCATGTATATTGCAGATTTCGGCCAGGGGAATATTCAAATCCTCCCTTCACTTCCTAAGGACATTATCATTGTCTTATTAGAGACATATTTCTTAAATAAATGGCTAATCTATCTCAGAAGGCATATTGAATATCAATTTAACCATGTTATTTTAGATCCTGATGAGGAAGATGGATTCAAGAAAGAAATTGGGATGGAACTCCCCCCAATCAGCTACTGGTGTGGAAGACAGATGATTCATATCAGAATCAAAAGATTGTTTGGTATGAATTGGTCTAAAAAGAGTAAAATGAATTTGTTAAAACTAATCAAATTTGGTTTTATAACTCGCATCTCTCTACATCAAGACAATTTTGAAGATTATGCTGATTTAGTTGGTGGCAGGTTCAATGAAGATATGGAAGAATTCTTTGAACATTTACATCCTGGTTTAACGCATATAATCTGTGATGGTCTTACAGATTATCTAGAAACTTATCCTCATAATGGTTATTACTTTCAAAGGATTGAATATTATCCTTTAGAGCAAAATTGGAGAGCTGAAGTCAGGATCCAGAACTGTGAAGTCACTCTTCGGCCAGCCCTGCTTGCAGCCAGAATAGAAAAGGATATTGCCTATTCAAATGACTACATGGTACAAATAGATTACGCCTTCAATGCCACTCAGGAAGATTGGGAAAAAGCTTGTTCCGAGCTACCAGATGATCTTTTAGATCCTATTCCCTTTGGAAGCTAGCATATGGGTTTGTTTATGACTTTAGGGAGAGGTCCGGCATCTGGAAGATTGTTCCCCCAGTTGCGTAACTTTCCTGTCATTAGTCTAACTGCATACAGAACTTTTCCAGGTTCTGTCCATGTTCCTCCTCTTTCAAAGAGATTTTCTAATGTATCTGTCCAAGTGCAAAGAGCTTCATAAGGATTGACCAATTTATCTATATTCAAAATATAACCACTAGATGCATAAGGACGCATCTGTTCTGGTCTCAAATTTTCAGTAACTGGCTCTTGCATTTCTATGTCCATGGAGAGTTTTTTGAGAGATTCCCATGGTTCTTGTTCATTAACCTGCTGATAGGTGGACAGATCTATGAGATGTAAAGAATCTTCATCATCAGAAGATGAGGAATTAGTGTTGTCAGTAAATGTAAGACCAGTATCAGAAAGAGAGAGTTCTGAATCCTTATTTGCAAAAATTGGTTCATCCATATAAACAGGTTCTTCTATATCAGAAGCAACACCAATTTCTTCTAACCAATCTTTTAAAGGTTCTTTCTGTTCTTGTACTGGAAAACATTTTTCTTTACTTACTGAAGTATGCTCCTTAGGGGGCAAAAATATATGTATAGACTTTTTCTTAGAAGAAGTCGCTGAAGAAGAAGCTGCTGAAGAAGTTTTTCTTCTCTGTATGAGGACCTTTGGTTTGTGTTGGGGTTCTGGAATATTTACCTTTGGAGGTTGTTCCTTTTCTTCCCCAGAACTACTGCTGTTTTTGCCAGTCTGTGTTACCCTAATCTTTTTTGTATATAATCTGACCTTTTCCAATTTTTTAGAAATATTGGATAAAAGAATATTTTTCTCATCAGCATCATCTTTTCTAGATGTCTCATTGTTTTGCTGATTTCCATAAATATGGGTCAGATAGTTATCCTGGTGTTCTTGAACAGAGATAACTTTTTTAATGCTGGTATGAGTTTGACCAACATCATAACTTACACTGGCAACTTCATTTGATAAAGATCCACAAAAATGTTCAATATTTTTTACTACAGAGAAATGTTGCTGCTGATCTTCAGAAATAATATCAATCTTATCTAAAGTATTTACAGAGTTATCTACAGATTGTTTGATATCAATTGCTATGTCATCAATATTGTCTTGTGCAGAAGCTAACCATTGGGAAACCCAGTTCCTTTGTGCTTCTGAATTCTTTTGTTTCCTTCCCAATTCTGTATGAATCTTTGATTCATATCTTCCCCAGGAATTTTGTCGGGATTTATTTGCACAAATCCATCTGATGGGGGCCATCTGCCTGGTTCTACACTGATTATCTCCTGTTCTTGATGGTTTATTTCCATCTTGTATTTATGTCTTTTCTCAGTTTCTGCTCTAGGAAGATGCTTCTTAAGAGGCTTTTCTCTTAGCATGCATCCTTTTTCACTCATCTTTGTGAGTTTTATCCCTTTTCCCTTTTTATCAGACTGAGATTCTGGTTTTGACGTTAAAGCTAGCCTTTGGCTGACTTGTCTAGCCAGTCTGTCTATTAGTTCAGGGTTTTCTAGAGAAGAAGGTATTTCTTTATAGCGAGGAAACCGAGAGGATTCAATATTTTCTTCAGGATTAAAATCAAGGAATGGCTTATTTGAAGTGGTTGGGAAGTTTTTTGACATAGAAAAAGATTTTGATAAACGAGGTGCAGGATAAGAAGTTGAAGGTCTCTCCGGTTGAACAAACAAAGGTTGTTGGTTAGGGAGACTCTGGAGGTCAATGCTTGCTAATCTTCTACTCTGGACCTTAGGTCTTTCAGAAAATAACTGAGTAGAGGGTAATGGAAGGTTTTGAAACGATGGTTCGGACTTATGGATTTGCTGTTCTATTATAGGAAATCCTATATCAAATCCAGTTGCATCTATATGCCTTCCATGGCTGTCTACGTTAGCATTAGCCTCAGTATAGCTAACACCTGCTGGAAAACGTGAAGGAGGGAAAACAGTATTTAACAACCTATATACACATCTACCACCTACAGTAGCATATACAGAATCAGGCTGCAAAACTATTCCCTTAACTTGTAATAACAAACAGAAAGCAGACTGTACATATTTATCATTGAGATTGATGGTGAAGTTAGGACGGACTGACATTAAAGCATCACCACCATTTTCTTCATCAGTAGATTTTACTAATCTACCTTTAAACTGTGCTATCACAGCTTGATCCCAAATAGTACACCGAGTGTCTATAAGAGTAGCAAAATATTCTGCTCCTATATCAAAGTTGAAATGTGGATGAAGGATTATATCAACTAATGAGAAGTGGACATGAAAGTATCCTTTCTCCTTCCATCTTTTTATATCATCTGATAATAGAAATGGTAAATATACTAGACATATTCCTACTCCAGAAACTCTAAGGTTTATCTCTGATTGCCTAACAGAATGCATTACTTTTGCCTTTATGCCTTTTTCAGGATATAAATCTGAGATCTTTATATCTGGAAACTTAAAATTGCCTTTATCATATATGAGTTCATCTTTATCTTGAAAATAGTTATGAATCACACTTGAAAGAGAGCTACTTGCATTCATTGAGCGCTGACTTGCCATAATGGAGGAATAGACTTACTCGGAAGCTTTGAATCCGTTCACTGCTACAATTTCTGACTTACTGCTCACCCTTGGCGCCTGTCCTTCGGCTAAAGCAGGATTTACGGTCTTACTGCAGGTCCACAGTTACTTGCGATAGCTCCAATGAAGAATATGATCTCCAAACGACTTACAATGGGGGTTAAGCAACTCAATGAGGCAAAGCTATTTTCAAAATGATGATTATAACCACAATAAAGATAGCAACAAACATTCCAGTTTTTAAGAACAAACTGAATCCAGACGAACAATGTGGTTCTCTCAGAGTTTGTATGACTTGAGATTCAAGTTCAAAAGACACAGGCATAATCTGTAGTACAACTAGGCTCTGATACCAATTTGCGGAATGCAATTAACAAGAGTTCTGGAAACAAAAGTGATAGATACCAAATCCGATCACACAGATTACACAGATGAAACAGAAGAGAAATAAACAAACTTTGCATTCAAAACTTGTTCCACTATGAAAACTCATTACAATATAATCAGATTCTGATCATCCAGATCGCACTAGGGCGCAGGAGAGAGCATAAGTCTGATATTCTAGACTCTTCTAAGACTCTTTCAAATCTCTAACTCGGTGTGTTGAGATAGGCGTCTCCGAGGTCCTTTTATAGCAAAAGACTGATTCCATCGGAGCGGAACTTTAACCTTCTCTTCATAATATTTTGAAATCCGCCAATAGAAGAGTGACAACCAAAAGCATCTTATCCGTAACACCGCCTAAAGGGTAAGTGCGTGAACGAGGATAAGAACCAACCGACAAGAATTCCTGTAGCCATTATAAAAGGCGTGAACAAGGAATCTTTAACAACCGTGATTAGGACTCGTGTCACGTACACGATGACTTTACACCCAAAAGTCATTATGGGTTCTGCTTTTTTGTGGATAGGTAGCATCCTATCTGTCACATCTTAACGTGGGTGACGTCACGGCATAGACAAGCCCATATGCTAGCTTCCAAAGGGAATAGGATCTAAAAGATCATCTGGTAGCTCGGAACAAGCTTTTTCCCAATCTTCCTGAGTGGCATTGAAGGCGTAATCTATTTGTACCATGTAGTCATTTGAATAGGCAATATCCTTTTCTATTCTGGCTGCAAGCAGGGCTGGCCGAAGAGTGACTTCACAGTTCTGGATCCTGACTTCAGCTCTCCAATTTTGCTCTAAAGGATAATATTCAATCCTTTGAAAGTAATAACCATTATGAGGATAAGTTTCTAGATAATCTGTAAGACCATCACAGATTATATGCGTTAAACCAGGATGTAAATGTTCAAAGAATTCTTCCATATCTTCATTGAACCTGCCACCAACTAAATCAGCATAATCTTCAAAATTGTCTTGATGTAGAGAGATGCGAGTTATAAAACCAAATTTGATTAGTTTTAACAAATTCATTTTACTCTTTTTAGACCAATTCATACCAAACAATCTTTTGATTCTGATATGAATCATCTGTCTTCCACACCAGTAGCTGATTGGGGGGAGTTCCATCCCAATTTCTTTCTTGAATCCATCTTCCTCATCAGGATCTAAAATAACATGGTTAAATTGATATTCAATATGCCTTCTGAGATAGATTAGCCATTTATTTAAGAAATATGTCTCTAATAAGACAATGATAATGTCCTTAGGAAGTGAAGGGAGGATTTGAATATTCCCCTGGCCAAAATCTGCAATATACATGGCTGTTCCATCTGGTCTGTAATATTCACATCCTTGAAATTCAAGGATAGTATAAATTGAACAAGCCATTTCTCTGGTAAGTGAATCTGCAAGAGGGTTGAGCTCACCTTTTATCCATTCGATATTAAAATCATATCCTTGGAACTCAAAATACCATCTAGCAATCCTACCTTGAGCAATGTCTTCATCTGGTTTCTTTGTTAGCAGATTTCTCATAGGTTGGCTGTCTGTGCGAACAGTAAAATGGACTCGTTTTAAAAAGATCTTGAATTTTTTGATGCCATTTTTTACTGCTAAGATTTCTTTCTCATATATGTGGTATCTAGTTTGGGTGTCTGTGAATGTGCCAGATCTATATCCACATATATCTTTTTCCCCTGAATTTCTTTCCTGTATCAACACAGCTGACCAAGTTTTGTCAGAAGCATCAGTGTATAAATATAATGGAAAATTATCAACTGGATTTTGGAGTGCTGGCAATTGCTGACATTTTGCCTTAATCCGTTGGATTGCGTCTGTTGCATTATCAGACCATTGTTCTGTGTTGTCCTTTAGATGATGCTGGATAATTCTCCTATCTTCAGCTAATCCTTTGTAGAATGGTGAAAGATAATTGAGACAACCTAAAAATCTTTGAATCTGCTTCTTGTCAGTTAAAATATCTGGAAATTTTTGAATTCTGGCAAGAATATGAGGCTGTAGCATTACCTTTCCATCCTGAAGATGCAATCCTAAAAAATCAATTTCAGAAGTACCAATTACCATTTTCTTTGCTGTCAAGCAAATACCATGTTTTCTAATGGCTTGGTATAATGCATCTAAGTGTTGCATGTGGTCAACAATAGAATCTGAAAATAATAATATATCATCTATATAAACAGCACAAAATTCTTTTAGATGTCTGAGTGCTTGGTCCATTCTGCGCTGAAAGTATGCTGGTGCAGTACTGAGACCAAAAGGCATGACATTCCATTCATATAATCCTTGTGGGACAGAGAATGTTGTTTTGTATTTGTCAGATTCTTTTACCTTGACCTGCCAAAAGCCTGATTTGCAATCAAACTTTGAAAATATCTTTTTATTTGCAGCTCTTCGGATTAGTTCTGAACTAAAAGGAAATGGATAATTAAATGGAAGAATTATCTCATTTAATGGTCTGTAATTAATACACAATCTTTTCTTTCCCCTTATCTGTTCTGCTCTCTTATTTACCAAAAATGCTGGACAAGAAAATGAACTCTTACTTTCTCTGATAAAGTTTCCTTGAAGAAGTTCTTGTAATTGTTCATCTATTTCTTTTGTCTCTGATGGGCTGAGTAAGTATGCTGGCTCATATGGGATTATTGATCTACTTTCTGGTCTTATCTGGATCTCACATTCTTCGTGCTCTTGTGTCCAGAATTGTAGAGGATTGAGACTACAACAATTTTCTTCAAATAACTTGGTTATTTTTTCAAAGGGATTTGTTGTCTCTTTATTTTCTTTACTGGATTCTTGTCTCTTTCTTTTCTTAGACTGGTCAAATCTATGATTTACTAGTTTAAGTGTAGGAATCTCAATTTTACCATCTTCGTGTTTTAAAGAGATCTTGTGCTTCCAAAACTGGAGAGGCTCATATTTAGTAAAAAATAAGAATCCTAGTAAAACATCATCCTCTAGATCATTATATTCAATGAAATCTGTAATGAATGTTTTTCCCATAATTTCTATATGTACATCTTGTGCATACCTGCCCATATGAATTCTTTGTCCATTTATTGCATAACTCTGTGGAAGATCAGTCTTTTCTTTCCAGAAACATGCTGGAATTGCATTAGTCTTGGCTAATGATCTTGATGATCCTGTATCCACAAAAGCGTCTAATGGAATTTTCTTCATTGTATCAACTAATGAGAAGTGGACATGAAAGTATCCTTTCTCCTTCCATCTTTTTATATCATTTGATAATAGAAATGGTAAATATACTGGACATATTCCTACTCCAGAAACTCTAAGGTTTATCTCTGATTGCCTAAAAGAATGCATTACTTTTGCCTTTATGCCTTTTTCAGGATATAAATCTGAGATCTTTATATCTGGAAACTTAAAATTGCCTTTATCATCTATGAGTTCATCTTTATCTTGAAAATAGTTATGAATCACACTTGAAAGAGAGCTACTTGCATTCATTGAGCGCTGACTTGCCATAATGGAGGAATAGACTTACTTGGAAGCTTTGAATCCGTTCACTGCTACAATTTCTGACTTACTGCTCACCCTTGGCGCCTGTCCTTCGGCTAAAGCGGGATTTACGGTCTTACTGCAGGTCCACAGTTACTTGCGATAGCTCCAATGAAGGCTTGTCTATGCCGTGACGTCACCCACGTTAAGATGTGACAGATAGGATGCTACCTATCCACAAAAAAGCAGAACCCATAATGACTTTTGTGTGTAAAGTCATCGTGTACGTGACACGAGTCCTAATCACGGTTGTTAAAGATTCCTTGTTCATGCCTTTTATAATGGCTACAGGAATTCTTGTCGGTTGGTTCTTATCCTAGTTCACGCACTTACCCTTTAGGCGGTGCTACGGATAAGATGCTTTTGGTTGTCACTCTTCTATTGGCGGATTTCAAAATATTATGAAGAGAAGGTTAAAGTTCCGCTCCGATGGAATCAGTCTTTTGCTATAAAAGGACCTCGGAGACGCCTATCTCAACACACCGAGTTAGAGATTTGAAAGAGTCTTAGAAGAGTCTAGAATATCAGACTTATGCTCTCT